>BGPR01015727.1:0-36118 GCA_013235015.1 Araneus ventricosus | reverse complement strand
AAAAGAAAAACTTCCATGTTTTTTATCATAAAATTTTCTACTTTTTCAGTTCGCTAATAAAAAGCATGTTTTTAAACACCTTTTAAATTTTTGGTATGTTCTGCTTTTGCCCTTAAATGTATTTCATAATTCATTATTATAAAATCTTGGAATAAATTTTTCTCAAATTCACTTTCAGATGACGTCTCTTACATGAAACAAAAATTTAATTAATATCAATCGATTAACTGATAATTGTGTCTTAAAAATGTTAAAATATTGCACTGTCATCCGAAACGCAAGCTGTAGAAAATTTCAAAACTCTAGTTAATCAGGAGAAGAGTGCAAAATCGAATACAAAATTCAGTCTTTACAAATATGAAAGAAGTCGAGTTAAAGAAAAGTGCGCGATAATATTTCTTGATTGAAGGTTGTGGACTTGAATCTCGACACTAAATAAGGTAATGAACATAGTAAAACTGTTGTTATGGTGTGGAAAATAGTGAGGTATCAAATCAAAGTGTCTTCATCATGTAAAAGATGCAAAATTGCATTTTCGTACAACAGCAGTTCGAGTGTAGTTTTTATTAAAATATGAATCCAACAGATCAAGTAATTCTGAACGTCGCTTAACAAGCAACACCACCTATCTCAGTTTCTTGAAATTTCAAAGAGGAAGAAAATACAGTAAAGTCCCGTTTATACGTTTCTCATTTATACGTCGTTTGATCACAGTCCCGATTCATTCGTATTCATTTTAATGACAAATTGCTTGGTTTAATCGACGCAATGCTTCAGTATACGTTGTTTTCTTTAGTTCTAAAATGTGAAAATTCCCTCTTTCCTAGTATATGAACTGTGATAAAGATATCCCGACTTCGAAATTGTTCACAATTGATAAATTAATAGAAAACAAATTGTCTGGTAGTAATTCAAGCGATGATGAAGTTAGTCCACTTTCTTTCAAAGACGCAATGGCCTCTATTGAAAAACTTCGAACTTATTTCTTTCTTCAAAAGAATAGTAAAAAAACATTCAAAGAACTTGATTCGAGATTCATAATACTGTACCTGATATTCACAGACAAATAGCATGTCAGACGATGATTAAATATTATTTAAATTAAACGTCTATCTACATGCACATAAATCATATAAGATATGCAATAAATGTATAACTTTTCTCATTTTCATGATAAATGTTTAATTTTAAAAGTTAATTATTGATTCCCATACTATGTAGTATCATACTAGTACTATCTTAAAAAACTTTAAAATTAATACTTTTAAATGAATTTGCCTTAGTAGCTTTAAATTTGTCATAATCAAAGTCGCTGTACAAAATTTTGATAATACTTCTTTTAATTTATACGTCGTTTTACATCAGTCCCCTTGAAAGACGTAGAAACGGTGCTTTATTGTACTCAATTTTTCAAAACGAATATTTCAGAGACTTTTTTTCACATCTGGTAAGAATATGAGGTCTCATGTTCATTTAAGATGTTAAAAAAATATTTGTGTATTGAGTATTTTCCTCCTCTTTGAAATTTAAAAAAAGTAAGGCTGTGGTGTTGCTTGTAAAGCGATGAAATAAAAAATGTTGTCTGTTCTAGAAACACAAGTAAAATGGCAAAAACTGAAAAAATAATTGTGATTGAAAGAAAAGGTAACATTACTTACGGCAATTGAACACACCTTAAGTTTCCTGAGTTTTCACGCGGTTTATAGCGCGGAGGACTTCTATTGCCAACAGGGAATGGTTCTTTTCCAAATTCTCCCACTCTTCAGGACTTAGGATTTCTTCGCCGTTTTTTGCAATGTAATCTTTAACAACATTTTTTAAATCTGTGTCTTCATGTTTATCAGCCAGAAGAAGGATTTCGCAACACTTCGATTGCAGGAAGTTTTGCTTCAAGAAATTCGAACACCTGTACCTCAGCGAGACGATGTCGTACTTGTCAGATGAAAAGTACAAATTTTTGGCACTCTCGTATCCCAAGTTATCTAGGGTGTCCGAGTACATAAATTTGAGCATTCGACGCACCGTATCATCATCCAAATCATCGATTTCGACGCAATTGCTCGCTTTCTCTGCCATGTCAGTTGTAAACATAGATTTAAAGACGGGAGAACGCGCAATCAGAACGGCTTTGTGGACGCGAAAAGTCTCTGTTGTTGTCTTTAGTTCCGTATCGCATGCAATTCCTTCATTAAACAGTGAAATCCAATCATCTTTCAGAGTTGAAAACTTTTCGGCAATGTTTTCTTCAGAAAATATGCTCGTATTCTTTGGATCAATTATTATGCTTTGAGTGTCATTGCAAACACATTCATTTTCTGGTTCATGTTCATCGATATTTTCTATTGGCTTATTTGTAGGAAAAATAACTTCGTTTTCTATGCAATCATCTTTCAGAGCTGTTAAGCTTTCTGTTTGGTGTTCTTTTAAACAGAAGAAATTTTTCACAACATTAGATATCATTTCACGGGGGTCTTTAAGTTCAAATCCATACTCAGGTTCGTCAAGTTTTTCTATTGTTTTACCTGTAGGGAAAATAATTTCGCATTCTATGGTCAGCACATCGTCTGGAAGATAGTATCCTTTATTTTCCATTAAGTGCTCCTTTGGGAGGGTAAGAGGAATACATTGTGACTTTGTATCATGGAATTCGCCCTGCCCAGATTTCACTTTATTTCCAAATGAATCTCGGATAAATATCTTACACTTGTACTTATACAAGTGATCATAATCCAAGGGTTTCATTTCTATCTCCAGCTTGTCATCAACTGCGACACAGAATTTCATGGAAGAAAAAAAATTCTTCATTGATGATGACTGAATGCAAACCAAATTTTTACGATTTGGTTCTGTGCTGCTAAATTTATCAACGGTTCCGACAAAAGATCTACATTCAGTTTCGATTAGGGTCTCAGCGAAACACCTGCCTGACTGTGAGATGGTTTCATTGTTATCCCACATTCTGCATCGGATAGTGAGAGTATCATCAGGAATAAACAGATACGTATTATGTTTCAAAATTTCGTCTTTTTCCACAGACAATCCTGAGTGGGAATCGATATAACTTTTTTTGTATCCTTTTCCAATAAATATTTCTGAACGTAGAACACATCCATCGCCAGTAAGAAAAGAAAGTTCGTAATCTAAGTGAAACTCATCGGGGCCAGAATCATTTAGTCTTTGAATTTGACAGGAAACATCTTCTTTGCTATTTTTAAGTATCAAATTCCACTCGGTTCCACCCATTGTGTCTACAGAGAAGGATGGGCTGCGAAACCTTTTTGTATTGAGGCTAAAACTGAAATTCTTGATATTCCAAATGAATGTGAAGTGCTTTTCGTTTACGGCCATATTTGCAAAAATGATGCTATTCTAAGCAGGAGTTTTGTGTGCTTTTCAAAGTCCACTAAACGACAGTATTGAAACAACTATCAAAAATTTTAATCACCACCACTTTGTGTTCCTTTTCTTTTATATGGCTTAACAGTGAATTTTACCAAATTTTTATAACAGGGACTTTTAAAGTATTTTTGTTGGGTTTCTGTTAGGTGTGTTAAACCAAATCTTTCACAATCACATTTTTCTTTCTTCTGTTGATATAATATCATGTGTTTATCAATTATATTTCACTATAAGGCTCCCTTGTCTGTTTCATTCAACAAAACTGCATTTACTTCTCTTCTAAAACTTACAGATAAACTGGAATCAAATTCTTTTCAGTCAGAATCCAAGCGATTGCTAACCAAAGAAAAGAAAGAGTATTCATTATATAAGCGTAATATTTTTTATTCTATATATTTATATTTTAATACACATGCGCTCACAAATATAAAAATTTCTGAATAAATTATCATAGTATCTCGAAAATTGCCAAAATAATCAAGTTGAAAAATATTATAGTGAAATTTCTTTTAGTTAGTAACTTTTTTCTACTGGTCCCGATTTATTCCCATTCATTTCAATGTTAAAAAAAAATTAGTATCGTAGGTATACGATAGTGCCTCGCTTATCCTGAATTTCCAACTATAGATATTTCCTTTTTTAACATATGTAAGGCTCCAATTTTATTTATGAAATTGTTTTTTTAATAACATTTGTGGCAACAGTATAAAAATATTATGCTGTCTTAATTGTAAACATCGACTATTCGCTTCACAGAAAAGATCTGTCTGTGATTCGCTTATCGCTTGTATCGCTATGTCTCGCTGTACGCATTCTTGGTAAATAAATATCTATTTTTTATAATATTTGGCTAAATATATAAATTCTAACTTTATAGATAAAATCATTCTACATTTAACAAAATAATTTTATACCTTATAATGGCGCAGCCAGTACTTTAAAGAACTTTAAATTTTTAAAAATTCTATCGCAACCAAGCATAAATGGAATTATTTTATCCTCGCCAAGATTATTGCGCCTTTGCAAAAATCATCCGATTGCCATAGAAACGCAAGCTTTCGCTTAGTAAGTATGTCTTGAAGTGTCAAAAATTTTCTTTATCAAATTAGATTATTTATAGCCAAATTATTTTGTTGCTTCAAATATTCTCTATGATTTATTTCTGATATTTTTAAAAAATATATTTCGATATGCTGCGAAATAAAAGAGCTACAGACTCTGCTGAATTAGCAGGGCAATATAAAAATTCTGAAACATTTCATAACAGCGCTGATTTATTAAACCAAATCCAACAACTACAGATGCCATTGAAGAATTAAAAAATCTCCAAATTCCATCAACTTCTTCACAAATTGATCCAAATATTGCTGCAGTTCTCAACACGTTAATGGAATCCCAGAAACAGTTATTAGAACTTCAAATTAATCCACCTAATGTAATACAAATTACATCAACTAATGATACGGCCTATTCTATTCAAATATTTCATAGAAATATAATGGATAATGTGTCTGAGTGGATAAAAGAAGTTGATAGAATTTCAACAATAGCAAACTGGACAAATGATCTCAAATTGACAAATACTATCTCAAGTCTCGCCGGATCAGCTAAAAATTGGAAAATATCTCAGGGTTATCATTACAATGAATGGAATGAATGGAAATCGGCTCTTTCATTAAGATTTAAAAGGCGCATTACAATGGAAGAATTTTTGAAACATCAAAGTGATTGTAAACTGGGGAGAAATGAAAGTTTAGTAGATTATATTTATTCAAAAGACGCTCTCTTGGAAAAAGCTCCTTTTACAATACCACAATCTGATAGCCTTTCAATGATAATTGGTGACATTACTGAAGAAAAGTGACAAATTGCTTTAGCTACGCAAAATTCTACTACTGTCGAGGAACTAATCGATAGAGCAACTGCACTTGACGCAATTCGTAAAATGCAGCATGAGAACAAGTCACACTATTCATACGGATCACGCTCATCATCAAAATTACAGTCAAGACCTACTTATTCGCATAGCGAAGAGCTTCTCAAATACAATCCCTCGACTGATGGTATTCGAAACATCACTTGTTGGAGATGTGGAAACAAAGGACATACTTCGTTTATCTGCAATTTACCGCCTCCTCAACCAGGTTGACCAATAGTTCCTCCAAGAAATTTACAACGATTTTATCAGGATTCAAATAATCAATCAAACACTTCTTTTTCGCCTTCTGGAAACACAATCAGTTGCAGTAATTTCTTACCAAGCGGCGCCACAACTCCAAAATATACAGATTCCCGCCGCAGTAGCAATCGCACCTCAACAACAAGACCAGTGCCCACAAGATCAAATGAATCTTCTACTATAATCTGCATTAAAACTAATACAAATAAGCGTACTCTAATACCTGCTATTATTAACAAAATACAGAAGTTCAAGCCCTTTGTGATCCATGCACAGACATCACAGTTCCTCAACAATCGTGTGTTCCAGCTGATTCTGTCATTCATCCGTGGACTGATGGAGAATTCCAGGTTGTTGATCACGAAATAAAGCTCATAGGTTGGATTTCCTTACACATTAGTGTTGGCAAAATTGGTCACTTCATGCCAAAAGTTGATATTTTCACCCAACCATTTTCGCTTATTCTAGGATTTGATTGGCAACAACAAGTTCAAGCCAGATGCATTTACGAACCTAAAGGTTCATTATGCATATCGACGACATCTGCATTTCATCTTTATGAATGCATTCAGGCATCCAAACCGAGTATTAGTTACATTTCTCCTAACAAACTTTCATTGCAGCCGTTAAATGATGTTATTTTACCAGTAGCAGTGCCAAGTTTATTCCATACCGACACGCAATTAATTCCAAAACCAAGTCACAGTTTAACTAAGGATATTATCCATTCAAAAAATATTTATTCTGAGCATGAAAGCAATGAAACCTTGAACGCAGTCACTTTTACCAAAAAAGATAGTCAATCCATTCATGTTCCTGAAGAAAGATCCGTGTCAAAAGGTAATAAAAATTATTTACTTAAAGTTCCTAATTACGAAAAATACAAAATTGAAGAATCGGACCGTTGTGAAACTAGAGAAAATTGACCAAAAGTTAAATCTATACTTGGCACTCTTAAAGGAAATGAAACTCGCCGTAAGATTATTTCGAGCTTCTAATCTCTGCCAGGGCCGAAAGTGCACATAATGCGCGTGACAGACACTTGGCCAACGAACCGGGATTTGAGTTTCATCGCCACATTCATTCATTTGAACCAGAAGATCTCATATTGTACGACTGGCCGAAACAATGCGATCGCAAGCTCACGCCAATGTTCAAAGGGCCATTGATGACTGTCCGTCCAATCGGAGCCGTATGCTACGAGATGAAGTCTATGGAGTCACTAAAAAGTTTGAGAAATCGTTCAAAACATCATCGTCAATACTATGACCATACGCTGATCATCCAAAAAGATTCAAGCTCCGAGAAAGAGTCGGCATTGGAAGTTTGAGAGAACTTATGACATGCGGCGCAACCTTCGCGCATCAATGAGATACGAACAAATCTCTTTGATAAATATTCTTTTCTTTTCGCCTTCCTTTTTCGCTTCTATTTCAAAATTTCTTTTCTAAATTTTTCATCGAGAGGGGCCGAATGTATGGCTCCAATTGTATTTATAAAATTGATTTTTGTAATAACAAAGTTGTGGCAATAGTATAAACATATTATACTCTCTTAATTGTAAACATCGACTATTCGCCTATCGCTATGTCTCGCTGTTCGCATTCTTGATAAATAAATATCTATTTTTTAGAATATTTGACTAAATATATCAACTCTAACTCTATATATAAAATCATTCTACATTTAAAACAATTTTATACCTTAGTCATGATAATATTTATAGGCTGTATATTATATGTAAGTTGCGGCATGCACGATACGAAAATCGCTCTACAGGGCGGACCATTTACCTACAGATACCAAATTTGAAAGGTAGTTACTTCTTGGGTAGTAAGCCCTAACCAAGAAAGTTTTTCTCCAAATTTTTATTAGATTTAAATAAACATTTTAATTGATCTTAATTTTAATGCTTTTCCTCAATAAATTCTTAATATATTAATGCACAAAAAGCTTTATTACATCACTTTAAAATTCAAAGAAATTAGCTTTTCAGTGATACCAATTTTATTTCCATACAGTTTCATACTCTAATTTTAATAAATTTTTAAAAATATTTTAAGTATACTTTATAAAAGCCTTTTCATTGTTTTAATTACTGCATTTGCACGCACGCTCCTTGTGACCATATTAAATACACCCTCTGTCCCATAATAATAGTAGCAGTTGATGAATTTAATTTGTCCCATAATAATAGTAGCAAAAGAAAATAAATATAGAACGTAACATTTACTACCAAAAAACTAGATTAAAATAACCAATAAATTAAAAATATTACTCCTAATTTTTATTTTGAGTGTTCAGATAGTTTCTGGATTTTTCAATAATTTCGTTACTGCATTTTAAACTTGTAGGTAGGTTCCCTTGGCTGCGAAGCTTTGCTTTCCCTATATGCGTGAGCTTAATGAACTGGACAAATCGCAACTCGATCTTTGCTTGAAAACTCTCTTTTTTCATCTTACTTTTACAATGGGTTGATATTAAAATGAAATAAAACAACTGATTTCGATCAGCGGATGAAATTAAAAAAATAGTTATAATTCGTAATAATTAGGTTAACCTAAAAACTGAACGATGTTTCGAAACAAATGACAGATGTCATGAAACACTGATTTTGATGGAAGGCTTCGCAATTTTTCGCTACAACATAACTTACATATGCATTCACCAATAATTTCCGTTTAAATATTCAGTTGCTACTATTAATATGGGACAGAGGTAGTGTGCATTTTTTATGTGCACGTTATCTTTGCTACATAATTAAGAGTAAATTTTTAAAACTAATACAAAGACAGATAATCTAGCTTAAAATATCATCATACTACTAAGTATCAGATAAAAGATTGAAATTTCTTTTAAATTTTTTATCTTATATAAAAACAACTGCATTCTTTTCACCGATTAATCAAGTTACCTACAGCGTAGGTTCTTAAGTAAGTCTTATTAAATGGAAATACTTGAGAGCAAGCAATGGTTTTGATGATCACCTGAATTTTATTACACATAAAATGTGAACAGTTGAAGATTTGACAAAAGATAATTTGTTTAACGAAGATGAAACAGTAAGAAGAATAAAGAATTTATACCATCATATTTTGAATATCCAATAAATAGTATCAAAGCATTGAAGAATTTCTTCCTATGTCGTGATGACCCTGTAGAAATTATCTTTCATGGACTAGAATCATTTCATCACAGTGATCATTAGAATCAAAATCAAAGGGCCAAGTATTCAAAATTAACAGATTGTTTACAAATATTAAAATAAAAATTTGAATCTGTCTTTGCAAACTCCCCTTAAAAGAAGAAAATCAAGGACTATTACAATAAGAGTAGTCAATTTTAATTGCTGACTATTGTAATAAATCTATCTAAAACAAGCGATATATCCAATAGTGAGAATTGCATTTGATTGTTACATGCCCTGTGATAAGAATCCTAAGAAAAAATTGATACGTAAACACACTTATTTAAGAAGGTTTATTATAATAAAAATGATATAATAAACGCGCTTAATTTAATTATCTCAGAATAATCTTTATTTTTTGTTATGGAATCAATGATATAATGACTATTTAATTTCCTAATAGTTAAATGTAAAAAATATTTAAACATTTTTTTAATATAGTCTGACGTTCTAAGCCATAAACCATAAATACAGCACCCCGACCAGCCAAAGCACACAGGAAATCTGAATGACAGCCGTTGCAATAGAAACGAGTACTGAGGCTGGGTCCTAATGGCCAACAGAGCCTCACGGCCCTACCCCTCTCGTAGGAGGTACGTACTATCACTGGAGGGGGGACTGCTCCCCCCCCATTCATGTAACCCTAGGCGGGCGAGTGCCTTCATATGAAACCTGAGCCACTCATCCACATTTCGTGGTGCCCACATCAGTAGGGTAATGACGTTCTAAGCATACTAATAAGTATATACTAAATTGATTCTGCAAGAAATTATTTAATGAATAAAATTTCTTTTTAATATGATAATTTCAAATAATGCAAATAATTATTTTAGTAAGAATTTTAAAAAGAAATAAATTTCATTAATCTATTTTTCCCTTGCTTGAGAAAAAAAATATTTATTTACTAGCCACTATCGCCACCAGCACCCACTTTGCTCAGCACTGCCCTTACCACCTGGATGCTTCGAGGCTCTCAGCCATTACTCTTTTCAGTTTTAAATACTGCATGAAGATCAGTGGAACAGACCATAAAACCAAATTAGATTTCATATTCTTTGTAGACAACAGATTCTCCTTTAAAATTGTAAAATCTTCCCATGAACATCATCTAGTTGTAATGTTTTGTATAACTTTTTACGACATTTGGCATGAAAGTCGTCAGATCCATAAATACAGAATGATATCGCCCTAAATAAACAGTTTCCATCACCTACAATAGGTATCTTACAATATTTTTGACACGCCATTGTGATGGAACTGTTGGGATATATATTTAAAATAAAATGGTAAAACCCTCAGACAGTTCGCCAGCCCCAACCACTCGGCGGATTTCGATAATTTTTATTTCATATGATTGCTTATGACGTCTAGATATGACATAAGTGTCGCCTGCCTCCCACCACCCCATATTTTTGAACGAAATCGAAAAGCCTATGGAGAATGTATGGTGGAGAAGTATTTTTTCGATTTCGTTCGAAAATGGGGGGTGGTGCGGGACGGCGACTCTTGATAACATATCTAGACTTCATAACATTTCAATTATATAAAAAAATTGTCGAAACCTATTGGGGCTGGGGGATTCCTACAAGGTTTACTCATAGACAATGCACAGAGGAGAGATGGTTTTTCGATTTCGTTCGAAAATGGGGTGGTGGGAAGGGAAAGGCGACCACCCTTTATGACATATCTAGACGTCGTAATCTTTCAAATGAAAAAAAATTGTCGAAATCGGTTGAGTAGTTGAGGCTGGCGGACTCGGTGAAGGTTTCGACTAAATTCTTAAACCTTGTAGAAATCCCCCAGCCCCAACTACCCGACGGATTTCGACAATTTTTTTTAATGAAAGGTTATGACGTCTATACATGTCATCAAGGGTCGCCTGTCCCACCACCCCATATTTTTGAAATAAATAAAAAAAACTATAGAGAATGTATGGTGGAGAAGTGTTTTTTCGATTTCGCTCGAAAATCGCGTGTGGGGCAGGCGAACCTTGATTACATGTATAGACGTCATAACTTTCATATAAAAAAAAATGTCGAAATCCGTCGGGTGGTTGGGACTGGGGGATTTCTACAAAGTTCCCCCCCCCCCATAGACAATCTGTAGAAGAGAAGTGTTTTTACTTTCTCGTATACGAAGAGAAAGTATTGTAATCGTCAAAAAATTCGAACTCGAGATTTTGACGAATCTCCATGTTTTAGACCTCCCTGAGTCCGAAAAACACAATTTTGGAATTATGTCTATCTGTGTGTCTGTCTGTCTGTGAACACGATAACTCGAAAATTATTAGAGCTACGGGGATGAAATTTGGTATGTGGTCTTTAAACACAATGTGTAGGTTTCTGTCAAATTTTGGACAAAATCCGTCAACGGGAAGTCTGTTTGTCTGTATGTCCGAAGTCATGTGAAAACTATAACTCAAAAACTTGAATAGCTAGATGGATAAAATTTGGTACACAGTTTTATCGTCATGAATGTAGGTCCGTATAAAATTTTGGGCCAAATCCGTCAAAGGGTTGACTTTGCATATTTGATTTCTTCGCCATTGTACGACGTGAAAGAAAGGCACTGCTGTTCCGGTTTCCCGTAATACGTTCTATCTTGGCTCGCTGCCAAATTCTTCTCGAATAAAAGTGAATTAATTATGGAGTGTTTATTTTTTAATTTTTATTTCATTCCGAAACATAGAGTTGCATATTTGATTTGAGGTTAGTTTTATTTTGTATATTTCGTAATGCATTTTTTTTCTGAGCGGATTTTGCATTATTTTTACTCTGACAGAACGAAAGTAGTTGTTAAAAGTAAAGAAATAAAGTAACAAACCAAAATTAGTGTCAATTGATTAATCAGTTCTGTTCTTCATGCTTAATTTCTTAAGCACTCTGCCAATGTGCATGATATTTTCAACTACAACTATAGTTAGTAAATCTGTAACAATCAGATCGGAGATATTGCTGCCAAGCTAAAAGGCTGATTAGATGTGTGCAAATCTTTTAGTAACTTACATTAGATAATTGAAATTTGGTATGTGGTCTTCTAATCTAAACTGTAGAATTCCCTGTGTCCAATTCTCGTTTCAATCGGTAGAAAAAAAGGCTTTTAAATGGCATATTTGGTTTTCTTTGTCATACTATGACACAAAAGAATGTCGCTACTAATTGGCGCGTTTTCTGCTGTTTGGCTTATTTTTTCTCCACCTGTTGTCAGAGTGTATACGAGAAAGTCTAGGGGAGACCACTCCCGCTGGTTTCGATTTCGTTCGAAAATGGTGGGTGGAAGAGGGCAGGCGACCGTTGATGACATATCTAGACGTCATAACCTTTCATATAAAAAAAATGTCGAAATCCGTAGGGTGGTTGGGACTGGCAGACTAGGTGAAGGCTTTTTTACCAAATTATTTTAAATATATAGATTTATTATTTTAATGAAAATCTTTGCCTCGAACTTTTTGTCGTCTTTTGGTTTTATTTAATCCCATTAACTAATAATATTAACTCCCATTTCTGTTCAGTTTGTCTTTCTTTCTTGATTTGAATTTTCTCCTGAAATATATTTTTATTCTTTTGCTCTTTTCCTTTAAATATTAGAAGAACCGAGTAAGTCTATTAAGCTTCTCGTTTTCTTATTTTGTAGAACATTTTTTATATCTTTTTTTTGCGTTTTGATGCTATTCTGTTTTTTTTTTTAAATTTTCCCAAACCGGCAATTCTTTAACGAGCTAATGATGTTGATAGGTTTCTAATCCCATTGCAGTAATTTTTCATGTAATTAAATAAATATTTTAATTGTTTATTAAATTTTGAACTAATTCAATTTAATAACTAGTTTTAATGTAATGACTTAACTAATTTAATTTAGTAAATTGATTTTATTAGTAACAACTACGTTTCATAGATGCCATATTATTTATTTTTTTATTAGATTCATTAACATTTTTCGATAATTGCACCTGTTATAATTCAGTAGTTTTAACCTAATATCTGAATTTCGAGTACATACAAATTATCAAAAGAATTTAAATACTCTTTGTATGTACGGTTAAGTATCCCTAGCGTAGGGTCAACTATCCCTAAAGTTATTGATACTTGACCTTAGGCGATTTCATGAAATATATTTATTTTATCATTTAATGAAATATCAGTTTACCATAAATACATTTATCATTCTGAAAAACAAATCCTTTTATAATGCAAAAAATTCAAATATTCAAGAAATATAACAAAAAGTAAAAGTAGGGTCAAGTATACCTAGTTTCCTCTACAATATTTCATGCAAAAAAATACTTTTATTCAAAATAATATTATAATAATAATAATTTTATATAAAATAATATTGATATTATGCAAAATACTCATATCTCACCTGTAACTTAATTCAAAATGAGATGATCTTTTGCTTCAAACGATTTTTAAATTGACGAAGATTTTTAATTTTTCGAAAATTTTCATACTGTACCAAACGACATTTGAAAACCCACGAAAGCAACATATTTTCCATAAGTAATTAATAATTTTAAAGAATAATTCAAAATTCAATTAAACACTGGAATGGACAACCCGGAGACAACTAAATAAAACTATTCAAAGTATCTAAAAATATTCTCATTCAACAGGAGTGGCAACACTCAAGGTATAATAATCTTTTCCACATAAGGAAACAGATTTTATTTAATAAAATATTAACAACGTAATTAATTGGCACGAAATTGTTAGTTAAACCTTACCTTTCATTGTTAAGAATTTTTTTAAAAAAAACCTATTATTCATTACTTTAGATTTCTATGGTGTAAGACTATTTATGAGTTTCATTCTTGTTTATATATATAAAAAATATATAAGAAAAAATTATTTTAACCTGTCTCTCCATTTTACCTTTAAAAAACATTTTGCCTAAACTTGTGTTTGTTGTCAACTTGCAAACAAGTCGATAAGTTGACTTACATTACATTCATAAGCATTCAGTACTTGTACGCAACATATTTATGTAGCGTTTGCTTTTGTTTCATCTCTTTTATTTCAGTTTTTACATATTTATTTGAAGTGTAGATGGTATGAAATGTTTTAGCTGATTAAGATATAAAATTTTGAGGAGTAATGAATAAACATACAACACTACAAATAACTTTATGATTATTTTTCTATAACTTACTTATATTAATTAACCTCTGACTGCGTAGCGTATCCTACGATTTGCACGGATTAGAAGTAAGAATATTTTCTGCTGCATCTTACGCTTTTCACATGCTGATGTGCTTACTTAGTACTTTTATAGAGTTGGATCATATTATACTAATAAAACTTTGTATATAAATAACAACTCGCTTGGCTCAACGGTATTTGAACACGTTTGCAAACATTGCATCTAAATAACGATTTTAAAAAATTGCACATTCAAAGGGTTAATAATAGTATTATTATCTAGTTTCTGTCCCGCTTAAAAAAATTAATAACAGCCTTGCCTAAGATGACGGGGTTTTCCTCAAAAAATTACTAAATACTGATATTTTGTAATTGAAAAATAAATCTCATTTTTTTAATAACAACAATTTATTGTTAAGTAAAGAAACGGAACATTTTATTCAAACCCGGGGCCTCTGGTCACTTTATAGCAAAACATGGCAATTTAAGATTAAGTTTATACATCTAGCTTTTTAAAATCAAATCAAGTTAAAATGAGCTATTTCCCTATTCGAGATCATCCGGGTCATTTAATTAAATTTCGAGGCAAACAATAAAAATTCGGGACTGTCTGCGACGTCTGGTTACCTTAAACAGGAGGATCATATTTTTTTGTATAGAAAACAGTGGCGAATCCAGGATTTGGGTCGAGGGGGCTAAGGTCATAAACAATTTTGTATTGTCATGACGAACGTCAAGCCTCATGGCTTATGTAAATGACAATTAGAGTCATAAAGAATGCTACAATACTTCCGATAATTTAAAAAAAACACAACGAAATAACTAGCCAAAAAGTGTTTTCGACTGCGTCAATGCTACAAGTACGAGTGAGATGACTACAAAAGTGGGAAAAGTTTCGAGCCTGTCAATCCAAGAAGCGATGTTGTAACGGTTTTTTTAAAGGGAGATTAAGAATTAACAGGTGTAGAATTGTAAACAATAAACAACTCTGCTTTAGCTCGGGAGGGGGGGGGGGGCTGCAGCCCCATAGCACCCCCTGGGTTCGCCACTGATAGAAAAAGTTAAAAAGGAGTATGAATAATTGTTATTTGCGTACAGTAGTAGTGGCCAATGAAAACACACCGCTTAAATTTTTTATGAATATGACATTATATATTTAAACTGGACAAATAATATTGCTGAAAAAATGTAATTTTGATCGGTTTGCAATAGTAATGAGTGATTGCATCATCGTGTTTGCTATTGCGCCATTCTTTAAGTCATTGTATGTGCATAAAATATTACCAAATACCTCAGAGTGGTGCGCATTCATAGGCCATGATTATACAAGTAAAAATTCAGAAAATACGGTTTGTTTCAAAACTGTTACAAAGAATCAACAACCGATGCGTCCGATCACGTTAGTCGTCAGATGCATCAAACATTAAAAACATTCTATCCTTTCCAGGTGTTCACACTAATTGAAAATAATATCTGACATTTAGAAATATATTAACAAATGATCAAATACTAGATTGAATATATTCGATGAAACTTACCCAAACCACAATTTTTTCGCTAGAACAATAATTGATAGAGGCACATGAATTCGATAAAATGGGCAATCGACGTGTTAACACTCCAGCGTCTTGTCGAAACGCGATCATAGTTGAAATGAAAAGAGAAATTACCGACAGGGAAGGATGATGGACAGAAGAGCAGCCAGAGAATGATAAAAAGAAAAACTGGTTCCTTGTGGTGGTTGCAACACGCTGAGTCATTTGCGTTTTATCTTTATTTTTATCCACTGGTCTCACTTCTCGTGTCCGAGGTGGTAAAAGACGCTCTGAGATTAACATTGGCGGCTCGTGTTATGTAATCTTGGGGGTGCCGTCTTTCCTGCGCATCTTTAATCCTTCACTGCGCAATAATGCATATTTGAACCACTTACATTTTTTGGGACTTTTTTTCATTAACTTTAAATAGTTTTATATTTAATGAATAACTAATAACGTCGTTTCTTCAAATAGGTAAGAATTTTAACAAATTAATTTTAATAAAAAATTTAACCTCGAAATTTGTTTTTCAGTTCCGTTTCCTGTATTCCTTACTACATTTTAAAAATTTAATATTAAAATGACAGTATAGTACAGAAATAAAATAATTTTCTTATTAATTAACGAGAAAAAAATTTTATAGTATGGCTAATATAAACAGAAGCGTAAGAGAATACTATTTATTAGTATCATTAAAAATTACTTAAAAATAAAATCCATTCTTGTTTTGTTTTCAACGAAAGAACAAAAACATTAACCCTGATGCTTGTACGACGATTTAAAAAATTTGTATCCATTGAAATCAAAACAGCTACATGTAATCGTATTCCGATTCGTATTGTGTGCGTCAGAAAATATTTTATTCTTTTTTTAATGTTAGAAAGCTAGTAACGGGAATTGTCAAGAGGAGAAAAAAAAGGATTAATTTATTCTATTACATCTATCTAAAGGCGGACTGCGATAATTTAAATTGGGAATAAACTAATCAAATTCTGTTTGTTTAAGCGAACCGTATTTTATTCAAAATTGAGGCTTCTTAAACTATGAATCATGATCCCAAATAGAAAAGGACAGAATATTAGGGTTCACGAAAATTTTGAAAACATATTTGTATCACGAAAAATTTCTATTATGTATTTCATCAGCATTTATAACTAAAAATCGTCAAAAAAACTTTTGGATTGCAAGAAATCCCATTACTATAAAAAAACTTTTTTCAATTAAATTTTTATTTATCATTAATTATCTTTCATTTCTTTTCAAAGTTTTAGCACGCGAAAAAACGTTTAAAACGCCTTTTCTAATGCGACGGCAACTGTTGACTTCCACAGTACCCTTTCAGGTTAAAATTATGGTAGAAAAAGGTAGGAAAAGCCTGAGCTGGGTGACTGCACATGCGCATAGGCCGAATTCGGTTCTGCAAGGATCCATACTTCCGGTTTGAATTGTTACTTTCTTCTTTCCGCTTCTTCTTCGGGTAGTGAAAAAATAAGATAGGGAACCTCGTTTTCTGAGTATGTTTTTCTTCGCGTTTCATTTGAATATCGTAATCGTTTAATACAAAATTTCGTTAGATTGTAGATAAATTTAAATATAAAATGCGAAATAGAATAAACTGATTAAATTTACACTATGGAAAAAGTTGGGGGTGCTGCAGTACCGCAGTCCCTACACACGAGCCGCCTAAGGTGATGAAAGCGAGAGTACTGAAATCTTTAACCTCTAGATTTTCATGAATCTTCATTAGTGTCGGCCAGTGTATTGCGACGGGGGGTACTACATCGCTCTGTGATGCATTTTGGAATAACGTACATTTCTCATCTTTTAATTAATTTTGAATAACTGATTTATCTTAATATAAATAAGTCATTGTGGGTGGATATGTATGTGGGTATGTTCCACATCTCCTTCTCAACCACTGGACCGATTTCAACCAAACCTTATTATTTAAGGCAAGAGGAAGATTTTTGTTAACATTTCGAAGTCCAAAAGATAATTAAATTGTCAGTTAATTAGAAAATAACCGAAACCTTTTTTCCGCAATTACTTCGGAGCAAATTATCCCACAAAAACATTTTTATACCATCTTGATACAAAATTTTACCTCCTCAATGATACCAATTTTATATCTGTAAAATTTTCCTTCAATTTTTATTATTTTTTTCAAAATTTAATAGATAATTGATTATATGCAGACGATTTTCAAATAGCGCAAATTTATAGTTACTAAGCAACGTTTAGACATTGAACTAATTTACCTTTTCTGAAATTTTTGCTTATTTTTATAAATATTTTATATAAGGAAAGAAAGACCACCGTCAACTTTTTAAAGCCCAACAGTTAATTAAAATTTCAGTTAATTGGAAATTAAGCAAGGTTTTTGGCGTTTTCCGTGATATTTTTCGAAAATATGTATTATCTTATAAAAACTATTTTTACACCATATAAAGATTAAAACATTAGATTTTCATGACACAAATTTCAATTCCGTTCCATTCAGTGCTCTCATTTTAATAACTTTTCAAAAGTGAAATTGTGAATAAAATTCACAATTTGTAACACTTTTTTATTGGTGAAGAAGAATAATACATAAGAACTGTTGCTAGAACACATTAACAGAATTCTGGAAGAAGACTAAAATAAGTTTAAAAGCAGAAGGATACATATTCTTATTTATTTTATTAATTTTTATTCATATTTTTAACGCTTTTTATTAACGATAAATTTACTATGTGGCTGTAGCTTGTGTTAAATCTTATATCGCAGTCAACTCTTGAATCATATAAATAATCAATGCTATTTCTCACAGCTATTATGTATCCAACTAGCTTGTGCAGGACTTCAAATGACTAACGCGTATTATAAACAAAATGAACTTTAATAAAACATAACAAACAAAACATTTGAAATAATGTTAAAGTAAATAATAAAAACTCAAGATGTCGACATTGCACAGATGAGTAAAAAGAGAGTTTTAAAGATGATGCACTATTACTCCTGTTTCTACACAGGCGCGAGATGAAAAGCGTACGCAGAAATGAAGCGCTGTTGCCACAACTATCTAATTAATTGTCCCAAAACATCCGTTAAAACCTTTCTTATACTGAAAGATTTATGAACAAAATTTTAAGTACTTATGCAACAAATAGTAATTACTTATGGAGAAAATTAGCTATCGTTGGTTTTTAAAAATCGTCTGGTTCAATTGATAACTTCATTTTGCACGTTTCAGACGATAAAAGAATTTTGGGTATTATAATTTTCTATACAAAATAGTTTTTACATCAAAAATATTAGACATGAAAGTATTTTAATCCCGAGAATAACAGCTCGTTATTTGATAAAAATAATAATTAGATTTTTGATTTGATGTAGGTCAGTTTTTTCAGAGATATAGTTACTAAGCAACTACTAATTGTTTTAATGAATATTTAATAGAAATTGAAAACTAATTTTTCTTAACTATGTTTTCTGCTGTCTTTACTCTCATTTATAAAAACTTATGCAATTGAAGTTGAGTAGTAAAAAAAACATGAAAGTGTAAGGTAAAAATACATACACATTAGGGATGTATTTATTTACGAGAAAAATTTTATAATGCACATATTTTCTATAAATTATTTATCCATAAGTATAAGATGACCAATCGTCCTCCTTTAAGGTGGATAGTCCTTCTTTCGTAAGTTCTGTCCTCCCTCCAAAAGTGTCCTTCTACATGTCCTCCCTTTCGATATTTGAAGAACAATCTGTAATCATTTTATTCCTGTAAAAATAGAAGACTGAATGTATATTTAAATTCTGAAAAATTAACTCAATGGATAAATAAACGCATTTAAATTAATAAAAAATGGGTGAAATTATTCAACCATTTCACAAATGAAAATGCTCCATGTCAAAATTTAGGCACTTATTTTTGTGCAATTTACATTGTGCTGGCCTGGAACTAATCCAGCAGTTAAAAGTGTTTTTCGATTGCTAATGATTTTGTGACAAGTGAGAAATCGAGATTGAATGCTTATACTCTAACTTCAGCACTTGCCGCTTAATTCAATATGAAGGATATATCTTGTTCAGATATTTCCAATATATTGTTGGAAGAGGATATATTGACAAAAAAATATTCATTCAATGGAAAACCACTCATTTAAATTATAATAGGGCATGTAAACATAATTCCAGTATAAAATGCTACGAATGTTTTTATTATGCATCTACCATATTATGGGGTATTCTGGATTATTGTTGCGATGAATAATATGTTTCTTTTATTTCTTTTCCTTCAATTTTTTGTGTCCTCCTTTTCATTGTAAAATGTTGGTCATGTAGGGCTTCGCTCTCGCCCAATCACTGAGAGGCGTATGTGTGACGTGTCTTACCTCTCAACCAATTGTCGGTAGGCGAACTCGGTGACGTATTCTTGTTGAAAAGAGCACATGAGTGAAGCGAACGAGTTATTCTCCTGGCGGTGAGGCGCGATATGTTAGCTGCGAAGAATAAATATATTTTTATAATTTTTGTTCAGTGATCCTTCCAAGAATACACATGGATTCAGATTGATTACTTTTTCATATTTCACTATGGATATCACGATGCATTCTCGGCAGTCTCTTTGTCCTTCTTATTTTATTTGTCTTCAAATTTTAGGCTCCCGAAAATTTTTTCCGCAATGGAAAAAAGCTTAAAACTCCGTTTCTACCATTTCTGGTACTGTATTATCGACAGTAACTTCTCTTCACGTACGAGGTCCGATTATCAAATAGGAAAAATAGGCAATTGCCTAGGATAATCCAATTTGGTGCTGTCTTTTGATTTACAAAAATTAAAATCAAATGTTCCTTAAACTTTAAAAGATTATTTCAAATTAGTTTTAAAATTCGCTTGCGGATCAGTGTGGTTCAATCTTTTTTTTTTTTTTGCTGTTGGCTGACCAACTCACAAGTCACCAGTCCTGGTAAAATTTCAGTATTTAGAATGCGTTTAAAAAAAGACTAGTAATTTTGTTTATCATTTTGCTTAAAATTACTTTAAAATTTTTATAAGCGATACAGAATAAAATTCTCTTGAATGTGACCCACAATTAGATGTTTCGCTATTACAGCTTGTTGTAATATTTGCTACTTAAAAACTGCCTATACAGATATTAAAAATGAATAAAAAAAATATGATTTTGGAAGGGGCAAGGGGACCCCCGCAGCTTGCATTGCCTAAGGACCCCTACAGAGCTAAATCCGGCCCTGCAGGGACCAGGTACTCGAATTTATTCAAATAAAAATTAAGTATATTTTATATTTCAGAACATTATTTTAGGATTTTTCATGTTTACAAAATTGCTTGCAAATCAGTGCGTTTTTGTTTTTTCTAAATTGGCTGACTGACTACTAATCAGCAGCCTTATCAAACTGTATCAAAGTGTATAGATTGTGTTAAAAACGTTTTGTAATTTTTTTACCACTTTATTTTAGTTTCAACGAAATTTTAAACTATAAGATTAATTATACGGAAGTTATTGAAACCAGGTATTTTGAAATCAACCCTCAAATAAATGTTTTATTATTTCAATCTGCCAATATATTTGTTCGTTAAAAACTGCCTATATAGACATTACATTAAATAAAAAAATATTAGGTTAAGGAAGTTGGGGAGAAGCCCCACGAAACTTTCATTGCCTATAGGCAACTACAAAGTTTAATTTAGGCCAGGATTAAATAGATTAGCACTACTGCACATGGAATAAGAACAAATTAACAACCTTATAACTAAAATATTAGTTTATAAACATTTATAAACTAATTTTTTCAAAACATTGCGAAAGGACTTTGCATAATTTTAAACTTTATTACTTTACATTATATACACCAAATATGCAATATTTCAAAAACTAAAAAGTAATTTTTTATTGTTCAGAATTATATAAAATCTGCAATATATATAATCCTCCAAGTCAAAGGTTTGCTGTTTAAATCATCAAAAAGCTGAGTATCAACTGTAAACAAGATTAGTAACACTGATTTGAACCCCCAAAAGGCCAAAAATTATAATTTTCATCTTCTTTCACCACGTCATAACGCTGAACGAGAACACGCTGCAGAATTCTATATGAGAAGCATTTATCCGGACAAAAATAGAAAAAATGTTGTAACAATAGAGGAAGCTTGTGTCCATTTAAATGACTGGAAGAAAAAAAATTAATTTATTATCATCAAAGTGGAGAAAAAAAAATCTTAAAACATGGTTCAAACTATCTAAAAAAAAGTTTTTCACATGGAATTATGATGATTTTTCACGTATTCGCAAAATAAAAGTAAAGAGAACGGATAAAAATGTTAAGGTGTCAACTCCACATACTATCAGGAGCATATTTTATACACAATCTTCAAATATGAAATAACATCTCTTTTCCCACAATACCATCAATCAATAGAACTGCACCAAAACAAAGGTAGCAGTCACACATCACAATCCACTCTTAATTTCCAGGGAAGAAAAGAAATAGGTATTAAGACCATAAGCTTCTCTGATTTTGCTCCTGGTAAATAGTCCTGTATCACCCATGGGTTTTCGCAATTTTGGACTTTTAAAAACCGCTTAATCCAAAGGTCGACCTATAACCCATTGTAGACTTAGGAAAGCTGTTCAAGAGGAATGGGACAAAATTCCTCTTCCTATACCACAAAAATCATAACTGTCATGAAACTTACGATGCAGAACGGTAGTTAAGAATACTGGCTATCAAACTGAACATTTTAAAAACAAAAAAGTATGTTAAATAGTAATGTAAATACCATAAATATCGTTTGAAAAATGTGAGAACACCCTCTGTTTATAATCAGAATTTAATTAAAATCAGTCAATTAACTGATAATTGTGTTCTAAAAATTTTACAGTACTACTGCATTGTTATCAGAAAAGCGGAACTGTACAAAATTTCAGAAATTTAATATATCAAGAAGAGAATATAAAATCGATTACAAAATTCCTTCTTTACAAACTTTAAAAAAGTCAAGTTAATTAAAAAAATGTGTAAAAATATTTCATGATCGGAGGTTGTGGTTTTGAACCTCGATACAAAATAAGGTATGTAGAGATTCAAACTGTTATGCTGCGAAAAAAAGCGAGATTCCAAATCAAAGCTGTTCTAGTAGAGTAAATGAGGCAAGATTACGTGTTCTAATAAAAGTAGTTTTCTTGTACACTGGTGTCCAAAAATAATGCACAATTTTTGAAGATGCTACAAAATTGGAGTTAATATGGATATTATGTTTCGCAATCAGTTGCTGAGAATCGTGGGGTATGCTATCGACGGAACTCACATTTTACAGTAAAGATTCGATCATGAGGGCAATTGGGAGGCCACCAGAAAGCGATGAAGGCGAAAATGTAGTTTGACCCATCCTGTTTCCCAGAAAGCTGATAAATAGATGCAACTTTCATCAATGGTTATGTTTGTTGTGCTTAGTACATACATGCATTTTCGTAAAAATAGCAAGTATTTTTGTGACAATATAGAGGTTTTCTTAAAAAATCCCAAATTTTTCCGCGTGTTTTTTTGTTTATAATATGCAGAGTTTTCCTCCAAATTGTATGAAACTTACATAATTCTTGACAATATATAAAGGAAACATTTTATGAAAATTTGAAGTAAACAATTTGAATATTACAAGAAAAATAAGCATTTGTAGCAAATAATTTTTACTGCGCATGTGCGAAACGTAGCGTAATTTTTCTTTCATAACTTCAGAGCCAGATATACAGGGCAACTTATATAAAAATCCCAGTTCAATACCATTAATATTCAGAAAGATATCGGCATTTCAACTTGGTGAATTTCGGTACACTGTAAGAGAAGCTAAATGATTAAAAGTGATTTTTTTTAAATTTGAATCTTTGAATAGTAACGTCGAAATGTAATTTAAATTATGTATTTAATTTATATGTATACATGAGTATTCAGGATATTCAACTTTCATAAAATTCAATATTACTGTTAGAAGATTCAAGTTTAAAAAATATCAGTTTGTGGAAGAACACTCATCATTTAGTTCTCTTAGAATGTACTGAAATTCACCAAGTTACAATGCCGATAACTTTCTGAATACTAATGGTATTGAACTGGAATTTTGATATAAGTTGCCCTATAAATCTGGCTCCGAAAGTTATGAAAGAAAAATTATGCTACGTTTCGCACATGCGCAGTAAAAAATTATATACTGCAAATGCTTATTTTTCCTGTAATATTCAAATTTTTTAATACAAATTTTAATACAATACTTCTTTTACATATTTTCAAAAATTCTGTAAGATTCGTACAATATGGTAGGAAAATGTGCACGTTAAAAGCAAAAAACATGTGGAAAAATTTGGGATTTTTTAAGAAAGCTTCTATATTGTCTCAAAAATAAGTGCTACTTTTATGAAAATGCATGTATGTTCTAAGCACAACAACCATAACCAGTGATGAAAGTTACATCTTGTTATCAGCTTCCGGTGAAACAGGATGGGTCACTCCATTTTAGCCTCTACTACCCAGGAAGTAACTACGTGCCATATTAGATATTTCTAGATGCAATGGTCTGCTCTGGAGAGCATTTTGAAAGATTTTTGCACTATTCAGTTCGTATAACGCATGTGGATTTTTCTATAGTCGCAATTAGGACATTATTCCAAATCACCTTAATGAAACATGCAGTCTACTCAACAAACCCAACAAGATCGACTATAAGGAATATTAATTGCAACAAAAATGGGAGGAAAAAATTCAAACGAATCAGTTTCAATTAGATTCGATGCTTCTTACTGATACGGATTATTTTATTAATAAGAATCTCATTAAACCTTCCATTAATAAATATAAATGTGATGAAATAGAAAAAAACCATTCAGCATTCTTTTAGAAAGTGCATAATTTTCAGATATTTATACACTTCGAATTAGCGTAAAGCAATAACTGAACGCAATTATGCTATACGAAACCAAGCGCAAAATATACAACTTAAGGTTTAGCTATCCCAGCAAAACTTACCAAGAAAAATTTTTATAATGCATTTTTCAAAAATTAATCATCATAATCAGTTACCTTCAACAGATTGGTTTAATTTTGCATAACAAACTACGCATTGGAAATTCATAAAATATTCCCAATTTCAAAAATAATTGTATTTTTTTCTGCATAAGATATACATAGGTCCAGAACTCGGAAAAAAAATTAATTTCTCAATAACTCTAAAATAATTTGCTTTTATTAATATTTTTACTATAAAATACTTTGAAAACTCAATAATAGGAAATAAAAAATATAACAATGAAAAGAGATTAAATATAACTGATTTTTTAAATAAATATTATTCTATATTTCATTGTAACTGCACCAAAAAACGAAATGAACTTAAAAAAGTAAAGGCAACATTACCTACAACTGGGTATTCTCTTAGCTTCGTCGGTTTCTCATATATACAACTCGGAGAACTTCTGTCGTCAATTGCGGTTGATTCTTCTCCAAATTCTTCCACTCATCAGAAAAAAGAACCTCTATGTCGTTTCTGGCAATGTAATTGTGAATAGCATTTTTCAGATCTCTGTCCTGATGCTTATCAGCCAGAAGTAGGATGTCTAAACAGTTCTTTATTAGAATATTCTGCTTCAGGAAATTCAAACACCCATACCTCAGTGAGACAATGTTGTATTTGTCAGCTGCAAAGTATAAGCTTTTAGCATTCTCATATTTCAGATCATCAAGGGTGTCCAAGTACATAAATTTGAGCATTCGACGCACCGTATCAGCATCCAAGTCATCGATGTCGACGTAGTTGCTCGCTTTCTCTGCCATGTCAGTTGTAAACATAGATTTAAAGACAGGAGACCGCGCACTCAAGACAGCTTTGTGGGTTGGAAAAGTTTCAGTGCCTGTCCTCAGTTTCGTGTCGCATAAAATACCTTCTCTGAACAATGAATTCAAGTCATCCTTCAGAGTTGTTACACTTTTGGTGAGGTGTTCTTTTGAACAGAGGTTCGTTTTCATTGCATTAGATATGAACTCTTTAATGTCTTGGTAATCAAAACCGTATTCTGGGTCTTGGACGTTTTCTGTTGTTTTACCCGTGGGAAAAATAATTTCGCATTCTATGGTCAACACGTTGTTGGGAAGATAGTATGCTTTATTTTCCATTAAGTGCTCTTTCGGGAGGGTAAGAGAAACTGAATGCGTCTCTTTATCATGGCATTCGCCCTGCCCAGATTTGACTTTATTTCCAAGGACATCTAGGATAAATATCTTACATCTGCACATGCATTTCGACTTCTCATGCGTAAGTTTTATTTTAAGGTTAAGCTTGCCATCAGCGGCAACGTGGAGGTTCATAGAGGAAAGAAAATTTTCTGATGAAGACGATTCAATACAAAACGGATATATTTCCTTTGGTTCTACGTAGCTGAATTTTTCAGTGGTTCCGACAAAAGACTTGCATGCAGTTTCAATTCGGGTTTCAGCGAAACACCTTCCTAACTGTGGAAACAATTTCTGGGTGTCCCACATCCTGCAACAGATACTAATCGTATCATCAGGAATAAAAAGGTCCTTCTTAAGCAAGTACACTTCATCTCTTTTCACATGCAAAGCTGATAGGTGATCAATAGAGCCTTTATAATTTACTTTCTTAAGAGATTTTTCTGAATGCAGAACCGATCCGTCAACAGCGAGGAAAGAAAGTTCGTATTCTAATTCAAGAGGATCAGGGCCAAAATCATTCTGTTCTCGTTTAATATAACAGGCGACGCAATTTTTAAAATTACTCGAGAAAGGACAGATTAATAATCTCCACTTAGTTCCAAGCAATGCTTGTACATTGAAAACTGGACTAAATGTTTGGTCGAAACAAAAGCTGAAATTCTTGATTTTCCAGATCAATATGAAACTTTTTCTGTTCTCACACATTTTTCATAGGAAGGATGCAACTCAAATTCAAAGAACTTTTAAAACAGATTTCTAGAGTACCACAAATAAGAGAAAGCAACTGATCCAAAAATGCTAATCACCGCCTTCGTTTTTTATTTTTCTCTAAATGGGATGAGAGATAATTTCATTTGGCTATTTTAATAATCGCTGGAAAAGTCCCTTTATTTTGTTTCTATTAATCGAATTCAGCAAATTATTTACAACAACGCCTTACTTCTCTGTTGATAATTTCCGAAGCTGATCGATAAGATTCCAAGAGTGCGCTTGTATTTATTTCCTTTTCTCTTATCATTACACAAAATGTTTAAAAATATTTTTCGTTTTTCTTAGATTTCAAAATTTTCCATCTTAAAGGGAATAATTATTCAGAATCGTACCATTTTTCAATCAAAAGCCAAGTAATTCCTAAAAGAAAAAATATATTCATTATTTAAAAATCATCCTTGTGTTATATTGTTCATATTTTAACACATAGTTGCTCCCAAATTTTAAAATAAAAATTATAAAGATTCTAACTATTTCAGTTTGGAAAAATAAAGATTATTTTAAATAATTTAATTTATTCTATTTTTTCCAAACTTTTAGTATCCTAAAGGTTTTATGAAGACACTTTGATTCATAATCCAAAACCGTTGAATTTTAAAAAATTAAATTTATCTGGACGTGATCAATTCATGATAAAATGGCACGCTTCGTGCCGCTTTAATTTTAGAATCCATTGAGTATCTAGCATGAAAAAATAAGGATGTGTTGTCAAAAAATAGCATAGGGCAATCAACATCAAAATGCTATCATAGTTAAGATCCTAACGCTTTTGCGACAGTACTTGGTTGCAACTAACAGATGAATGAATGATGATGAACTAAATATGATTTTCTTAAATTAAAAGTCACCGGAATGGATTCAGTTCATGTGCAAGTGCAACACAGTAGGTGGCACCGGCTCACTTTAATTTTTTATCTTGTAGGAGGAAAAAAGGACTAACGTTACATAACAGAATAAGACAAAATGCAGATTCTCAACCTGTGGGGCGCCCCCCCCCTAGGGTGGCGTGATAACACTAAATGGGGGACGTGAGCATATCGAAGAGAAAATATTATTAAAAAAATTGATTAATTTACTGAACAGAAAGGAAAACAAAATACATTCTAACATAATAAAAAACAAAATACACATTTACACCGATATAATACACTTATAAATAGGATTGTATCAGTACTGCATGATAATAATTAACTTTTGAATCTTAATATAAATAAAAGTCATTGTGTGTATATATGTATGTATGTTCCACATCTCCTGCTAAACCACGGCACTGATTTCAACCAAACTTTTCAAACTTATTAATTAAGACAAAGGGAAGATTACTGCCAACTTTTCAAATTACAAATGTTAATTAAACAGTCAGTTAATTAGAAATTAACCGAAACCGTTTTCCCACAGTAACTTCGGAGCAAACTATCTCTCTAAAATTATTTTTATACCATCTTAAAGTTTAAAAAGTTCTTCTTTTCAATGATACCTATTTTATATCTGTGACATTTTTCCTTCAATTTTTATTAATTTTTTAAAGTTTAATAATTGTTAATTACGTGCAGACGATTTTGAAACAACGCAAATTTATAGCTACTCCGTTGCTAGGCAACGGTTAACTAATTTACCTTTATTTCTGAAATTTTTCTTATTTTTATAAATATCCTTAATAATATAATAAATGCAAAAGTGTGTGTGTCTGTCTGTTACGCTTTCACGACCAAACTACAACACCGATTTGGATGACAATTGGCAGAGTTGTAGCTTGAAACCCAGGAAAGGACAGGATGCGTGATTTTATTATAAAATAAATATTTTTGACTACAGACAACAATTAAATAATTAACAAAGCCATTGACTCAGCGATTCTCGATCATTATTTTATTTTTCAATTAACTGTCACGTGATCCTTCAGGAATGCGAAAACATGTGGAATAACTTTTTTTTAAAATCAACTATCACGTGATCCTTTTTTCCGCCGTAACTTCGGAACAAATTGTCCGACAAAAAATATTTTTATGCCATCTTAAAGTTCAAAATTTTAACTTTTCAATTATACCAATTTTATTTCTGTGACATGTTTCCTCCAATTTTAATTAATTTTTTAATGTTTAATAATTTTTAATTACGTGCAGACGATTTTGAAATAACGCAAATTTATAGCTACTCCGTTGCAAGGTAGTGGTTAGACTTTGGACTAATTAACCTTTATTTCTGAAAATTTTGCTTATGTTTATAAATATCTATAATATAAAGCAGAAATTACATGTATCTGTCTGTCGGTCGGTCACAAAAACTCCTCTTAAACGGTGAATGGTAGCGACATGAAATTTACACACGACATTCTAGAGCATATTTCTAGGTCAGCGGTGCCATTATCAACTTTCAGAGTTAATTAGTTCTTAAAATATTTAATTAAATAACGAAAATTAGCCGCTTTTAAGCCTAATGCTTAGAAGTTTTTTG
This sequence comes from Araneus ventricosus, assembly GCA_013235015.1. Classification (NCBI taxonomy): domain Eukaryota; kingdom Metazoa; phylum Arthropoda; class Arachnida; order Araneae; family Araneidae; genus Araneus; species Araneus ventricosus. Next base: position 7,233 of record BGPR01015727.1, on the reverse strand, counting down.
CCAATAACTTCTGAAATATTTATTAGACAACAATTATTTTTATGCCATTTTAAAGAGTAGAAAATTATCTTTTTAATGATATTTATTCCATTGAGATGAAGTGTTTTGTCTGATTGTTATCAAGGTTTAAAAATATTTTTAACGCAATTTCTAACAATACTTTTTATTCTTATAGAAATAAATTCAAGCCAAATTACAGTTTCGAACGCGGGCTTTTGCCAGTGTTAATGTTAATATAAGAAAATATTCCTTTCTTTGACCATAAACAACAAAGGAGACTTTTCACTTCCGGTTTCCTGTTGTCGTAGCATTTACAGCTTTAAATACGGTTACACAGTGACGTTAGTGAATTATTCTCTCGATGTTTTGTTTAACTTTCACAAATTTTGAACTTATCTAATGAGTGTGTGCTTCAAGATTACTTAGTCCGGTTCCTATCGTAGAAAGAGGAAAAGGGGGGGGGGGGGGCGAACAGTCTATCTGTCGCGAGAACTCCTCCTAACCTCTGAATAGTCTTGAAATGAAATTTGCACATGCCATTCTGGGGTCCGTTCTTCGATTAATTCTACTCTTTCAAACAAAATTATTTCCTAAGATATTTAATTAAGTAACGAAAATTAAGCCAAATTTTCGGCGTTTTATCTCAGTTTTTCGCCAATAATTTCAGAAAAATATATTGCACGTAGATTATTTACATACCACCTTAAAGAGCAGAAAATCATCTTTTTAATGATTTCAAATTAAATGTTATGCATTCTTTTTCTTAATTTAATGAACATTTCAATTTGTACGCAATTTCTGTTATTGTAATTTAATTCAAATCATTGATCGTTTTATAAAATCCTTCATTTCGGTATTTTTGTCATTGTGAAAGTATGATAAAAATATTGTTTTCTTTGAATGTTAACTGAAAGGCAGACATTTTATTTAGCTTTCATTTCATAGCATATACCACTTTCAATATGTTTGAGCCACAATAAAATGATGTTAAATACTCTCTTTCCGCGATGCGTCATTTAATTTTACAAATTTTTAATGATCATAATGAGTGTTTAAAATCCTTCAAGAAGATCAAGATTTTCTTCAAACTTTTTAATAACTAGGGGACACCGGCGAATTAAATGAATGCATGTTTAAAGACATCTTCATTATGGGAGCATAAATATAAACTCAAAATATAAAATATAAACTTACTACGATTATGAGAGTTCAATTTCTTAACGACACTGAATCAGGACTATTCTTTTGAAAATTGGTGAAGGTCGGTTTAAAGCGGATTTAAAAGGTGTATTAAATCGAGAGGGTGATTTTTCAAAATTGTTCATACCACAAAGAAACTGGCAAGCAAGGTTTATCTGCACTACAAGCTAATATGAAGAATAGAGAATGGTTGATGAATGGGTAATTTTCGCACTTACTATAATGAAAGTGTAGAGCAGATAAATAGAAAAAGAAATATATGACACAAATCGAGTGAGGTATTACAGAATACCCATCTGTGGATACGGTAATGGGCATTAACAAGGAACATCATATCCTGTAGAGCTCTGCAACATCTTAGAATTGTCAGGGGCACCTTCCGACAAGCCGCGATTGAATGTCGGTGTGCCAGTACTACTAATACGTAACCTCGATATACCAAGACTGCGCAATGGCACGCGGTTACAAATTACACACCTAGGTCCAAACGCTGTGAAAGCTACTGTTATGACCGATACAGGGAGAAGAGAGAGTGTTTTAATTCCACGTCTTCCGATAATACCAAAGGATTTATCATCTCAGTTCAAAAGGTAACAATTCCCTTTAAAAATAGCATTTGCCAGGATCAGGGCCAGACACTGAAAGTAGCAGGCGTACATTTGGATGTGTTCACGTGTTTCCAACCCACACAACCTCTATATCCGTGCAAATAACGTGGTATACAAAAGTGTGCTAGCATAGATAAACAAATTACATAACTATATTAGCATACATGAACAGTACACTCCAGTCAGCTGTCCAATTAAGCATTATCAACCGTCGGAACTTTTATTTTCCCCTTTCAAAATGCAACAAAAAATTTACATTCGTGAATTTAAAAAAATAATAATTCAAATTCTTCTCGCACGAAGTCCCGGGTAACAGCTAGTTAGTAACAGAAGAGAGTCAGCTTTTAAAAGCCTCAAATCTTATTAAAATTTCAGTTAATTGGAAATTAAGCAAGATTTTAGAATTTTCCGTGAAATTTTTCAAAAATATGTATTATGTCACAAAAATTATTTTTACGCATAATAAATGTTTAAATAATTAGCTTTTCATGACACAACTTTCATTGTCGTACAATTCGTTGCCCTCATTTTAATAATTTTTCAAAAATTAAATTGTGGATAAAATTTACAATGTATAACACTTTTTTTTGGTGAAGAACAAGAATACATAAGAACTGTTGCTAGGATGAAGACGAGTTTTATTATTTTTTTATTCATATTTATTCTAACGCTTTTTCTCAATGAAAAGTTTACTATGTAATTGTCCCAAAACATTTGTTAAAATCTTTCTCATACTGCAAGACTTATGAACAAAATTTGAAGTACCTATGCAATATATACTAATAAATTCTGGAGAAAATTAGCTATCGGCGGTTTTTAAAAATCGTCTGGTTCAACTGATATTCTCATTTTAATTTAAAAACATTTCAGACGATGAAATAATGTTGGGTATTGGAATTTTCTATACAAATATAGTTTTTTACATCAAAAATATTAGACATGAAAGTATTTTAATCCCAAGCAACGCCGGGCTAACTAAATAAACATGCATTTGCTAATAATTAAAAATACATTATTATTGTATAAGTTTTTATTGTATGAGAGGGGGCCCGATGAAAATTATGTTTGAAAATCGGGTCGCAAACACTGAAAGGTTGAGAAACACTGAAGTAAAATGTTATAAGAACCGCACAATTAAGTTTGCCACATAACTATCACATGACGTGAATTGAGTGTTCACCTAGAGAAGAAATGTAGTACGCTGAGTTAAAAAAATTCTGTAGTATTTCGAAAAAAACTATTAAGAAATTACTATTTTTTTAAAATATACTTATAAATACGTTTGGAGTCGATTTTAATTTCATATTAGTTTAATGTAGTTTCCATACTCAAAAGTATGAATAAATACGTGCAATACATACTTAAATGAAGCAGTACCTGCTCTAGTTACAAACTTTGTTCCCTCAGTCCAAGAATTCTTCAGAAGCTAAAAAAAAAGAAAAAAATAGTTGGAGTAGGTTTTTTTGAACAAGTATTCTTTACATTTAAGTAAGAAATCGGACAATCTGGTACATTTTTTCCAAGCGGTTACAAGGATTCAATAACTGTCATGTCTTGTCTCTTTAGTTTTCGGATGAATCATACATTTAAAACATGCTATTTATTTACGTTTGTTTACAAGCGTTCAGAATAATATCTGACATTTAGAATTAAATTAGACTGTAAGATACATACCTCTATCTAATATATTAACTAACAATCTAAGATTGGAATTCTACAAAACTTACGCAAATCATAGAATAGCATGTAGGAAAGACACCGACTCCCTATACAGTTATCAGAAGAACACTTCGATGCAAATTCACGTGATGGTTGATATGAAAAGGGGAATTACCGGAATAAGTATTTGGCGGAAAGTTGGCAACCAAATTGGCGACGTTATCATTAGCGGTGTGACAGGTGAATGATAAAAGGTTAGTCCAATTATGAGCAAACATAGAGATTATATTCGTCCCACCGCAAATTTTAAAATAAAAAGTGTAGATATTTTACAGTTATTACAAATGCTACAATTATAGCGAATCATAACTTTTAGAAATACTGTGACTGCTTCATTCATTTCATTAGTATTAAAAATTTTTTATTGAGTTTTATCAAAAAAATTATATTGGAAATAATTTTTTTCTTTTTGGGGTGCTATTTAAAATGTTCGCACATGCCTATGTTAGTCTATTGGCGTTCTCAAGGTTAAAATTCGATTTGAAATATTTATTTATATATTTTGCAACATGCTTAGTCATTTTCTTCTTATATTTCTTTTCATCGGCGGTTTTTTAAAACTGCTTTTAAAAATCATTGTTGTAACACGACAATTTTTTTAAGCTGGGATGATTTCTGTAAATCGCATGATGCGTAATGTAAAAATGTTCAAAATGTTCTACAGGGCAGACCGTTGGACCCAAAGCTGTCAAATCGAAACGTAGTTACTTCTTGGGTAGATGCTCACTGAAAAAAGATTTTTCAAAATATTAATTAGATTTTTAATTATTCGAATTTTTAAATCGAAAATTTTTAAATTAAAATTTTTTCAAGTTTCGAATTTTGAATTCGAATTAATTAAAATTTTGTGCAAAAAGCATTTTTACGTCATTTGAAATTCAAATAGCTTTAAGTGATTTCAAAATTAGCCTTTCAGTGATACCAATTTTATTTTCGTTCTATTTATTAGAATTTTAATAAATTTTTCAAAATTTGTTATACAGCGACTGATGCAATAGATTTTTACCATTCAGGGGACGAGTTTTTTTATTTCGTTATTTGGGGTGATGTATAACTTCCGTATTTAGACTTGCGCTTTAGACTTACAAATCGGATCCGAAAACGCCGTATTTGGAATTATGTTTGTTTGTTTTGTGGTTTTATAATTATAGTTGCGGATCAAATTTTGGAGAAATCCGTCAAATGGTTGACTGTCTGTTGGTTTGTCTATTCATGCGTATGTGAACTCGATAACTAACAAACGCAACAAGCTAGACAAATGAATTTTAGCGTGTGATTTTTGCACAAAATAAAAGATGTGTGCCTAATTTTGTAGTGAATCCGTCATCGGGTATACTAATCGTTTGCTTGTGTCTCGAATAAGAAATAAAGGTTTCAACAAACATCCGAAGTTTAACCTTCCATTCTTTTATAAATTTAAGTGCAATTTTTATTTACATAATCTTTGTTCAGTACAATACTAATAAATACAGATTACATAAAATAAAAGTTGCATTTATTTTTATAAAACAATTTATATAACTTTAACGATTAAGTATCTCCTGCAAACGCGCAGGAGATACTTACCTCAGTTTTGGACTTTGTAATGCGGATCACCTTAAAATAAATGTTTCCATGAAGCAATGATAATTCGGCATTATTTTTTCGCCTATTTTTTACACTGACGCCCAACTACGGTATTTATTCTGAAATGCTATTTAGATGCAACACACTATCTTTCTTGAAATGTTATTGAGAAGTAACCAAACAAGAATGCAAAAATCTTAGGACACACAGAAGGAGGCTAACAAAAGTTCGCATTATTACTTTCTCACATACGAGGTAGAGAAGGAGAAAGTTTTGCAATCGTCCCCAACATTCGACCACGAGACTGTGATGAATCTCTATCTTTTAGACTTTCCCGAGTCCGGAAAATCCAATTTCTAAATTAAGTCTGTTTGTCTGTCTGAGCGTCCGCGTGCATGTGAGAACGATAACTTTAAAACTTAACAAACTAGACGGAAGGGGTTTGGCTCATAGCCTTGACACCAGCACTATGGATCTGAATCAAATTTCGGACAAGGTTCGTTAATGAGCTGATACGGCTATCTGTTTGCGTAGGAAAGGAACAAGGTAGTTAAATGAAGTTGATATGTTTGTCTTGTTTATATAAATGGTCTTGTTTCCACAAATTTTCGGAACAAAATGCACATTTTCTTTTGTAGTCCAAAATGCATAGTCGTTTTAATTCACAATACACTAAATAGTGGTGGAGCGAGGATAAGTGGCCTACAGGGCATGGTGCAGTTTTTTCATCCAAAGCCCTCGCCAGTGGCTGAACAAGGGTAAGTGGCACCTGGGTCGTGGTGTATCGTACCTCGTCCCATCCCCGTATTTGTATTTTTAAGCTGACATAAACACATTAATGTTGTTTTCTTCTTGGCGCCCTCTGAAGCTGCCTCCCCCGGGAAATATACCCTCTTACTCTCAGCCCTATCACTACGCCACTAGCATGAAGTGCGCCACATTGTGAAGGGAGCACATTCATGCTGGTTTTGACATCTTGATGAGAAGGGCGAGTTTGAACATTTGCAGTAAGGAATTTCTTTAGAATCGTCTGAGCATGGTGACAGAGACTCTACCTAGAGAATCAGAGTGACACATGTTCCATACCCTATTCTACTAGAGGTCCGCAGTACGCGAGCATTTATGTAAGTGGAATTTGACCAGGTACACCCGGTGGTGTGGTGCGAAAGTTTGGAAACTAATTTCTAGCCCGTGCGTCACCCTCTTCATCTGACCATGCTTCAAAATAAAGAGGACCGTTTCAAAATAATCCTTGCGTGGCTTCGAAGCAGGGCATTAATCTAACCAAACTAAGAAGCAGCGGAATTTTATTGGCATTCATAAGGGATGCTTGTAATTTAGATTAAAGTGATTAGATAATCTAGATTTGGAAAAATGCTCCCGATTCTGAATAAAATGTCCTGTTTGTCTTGTTTCTTTTCAGTAATATGTAAATAATTTATACAAAATGACGAAAATATTAAATGGATTTAATTAGTTCTTTAAAAAATGACTTCGAAAAGTTCTCATTAGTGACTTTTGTGAAATTTGCTCTCTCCATTTTACTGAATAGCGGCAGTTCAAATTTGTTCTTCGCTTGAAAAATGTTACTTTCTGTTATATGCGGATTCTTTCTATCATTAGTATAAATAATAAAAGTGACCACCAGTTCTGGGTTTTGATGTTCTGATTCCATAACCCCCTCCTCCTAATATTTGGAACGTTCCGCTTGAAATTGAGGAAATTTTGTCAATTTTGTTTTTGTTATTCGATCTTGGATTAAAATCTTATTTAGAATTTTGCGATATAAAACAAGGAACTGAGAACGAAAATTCTTCCACATTTCATGTACGCTGCTATGCAGGGTTTTACAGAGTACATCTGTTAGAACTCATAGTAAGCACGAGAGAATTTTAGACAATATTTAACACAAATGGTAACTATATGCTTTTCAAACAATAAGAATCTTCAAATCAGTTTTTCATTCCATTAATTATTTCTTAAAATGTATAGATCTAGTTTATGACGGAATAAATATTCTAATTTGAATATATACATGTACAGGGTGAAGCAAAAGCCCTTGACACATTTCAAAAATCAAAAAATTGCGATATCAGTGTGCGGTTTGCACTAAACTGCATGACGCGGCATAAAGTTTTTT
>BGPR01015726.1:23527-36120 GCA_013235015.1 Araneus ventricosus | reverse complement strand
CGTTTAAACATAAAAAGAAATTTTTTTCAGAATTTGTTATTCAATCAAGCGAAAATTTTCTTTTTACGTGTGTAAATTGAATCGACATGTTTTTCATCTTTAAAACAGAATGGTATTATGTTCTTATTCTCGTAAAGATATTTTCAGTAATGATTGAATTATTTTTTTTCTTTTAAAACACTTTATATTTTACTTTTCTATTGTAATGAAGAAATTTCTTTCATGTAAAACTAGGGATTACTTTGATGTTGCCAAACAGATGAAGCACAGATCGAATTATAACCAATGTTTGATAGGATTTGAGCTAAAAACTCTGAACTCGTTTATACTTTTTTCCTCTTAAAAGTATTTTCCGGAGTCTTGGGAAATGTCAGACCATTTCTTTTAGATTTTTCATCTCTCATATCATAATTAGTTTAAACAAAAATATTTTTATAAGCCCGTTGAAGAATTATTATTTTTTGGCTTCATTTTATTATTTTTTCAAAGTGTTAAGTGTTCTTTCTGTTTCTGTTTTGTATTATTAAACATACTGTATGATAATTTTTATAGCCATCCTATAGATAACGTCGGAATCTTTTTTAGAATTGATTTAATTTGGGATACAGCTGTTAAGTACGGAAATTATCTAATGAAAGGGAACGGAATCAGTATTAAAGTTAGAAAACAGAAATACAAAATTTAATTGCTAAAACACACAAAATTGGATTTAAAATAATGAGTTCAGAAACACAGCACAGCTGCCCAATTAAATAATTTTATTTCATCAAAGGATTTTCCTAACAAGGACATGAAGTGAAAAAAGCTCTCACGTTCCCCATACCTTGATTTTGCGATTCCTTTATTCAGAAAGATGTCTATATTATAGGATAAAAATTAAAACGCTTCTCACCAATATTTTCTTCAGAGCAAACCATGGAACATTTTGTCATATGTTCTTGAGAGCGAAAGTTCTATTTTTTGGCCAATTTACACAAAAATCGAGATTAATACTCTTGATTCGATTATATAACATTATATATAAATAATTCATTTATATTAATTTACATAATTAATAAATAAGTTATTTAATGTAATTAATTATATAAAATTAATATATGACAGCATGAGACCAACCGAAACTTGGACAATGGGATTTAAGAGTTTTGAATGGAAAGAAACTTTTTTTTAAAAAAACACACAAGTGCCCATTAAAATTGATGCATGGTCTCAACAGAATAATGAAAGGTGTTTGCTGAATTACTATGAATTCTGGAACTTTATAAAACATTACTATGAATGAAAATTCTGTTACAAACAATAAACGAATAATTCACCAAAAGTACATAATTAAATAATGAATATCGCTGTATAATGGATTGCTTAATATAAATTCAATACATTTCATCAAAATTCTATAAATAATTAAACTCTTTTAACTTGAATAATAAATTTAACAAAAACAGTTTTTTAAAAATAGTTTGATTAGTGATCTATAAATTAGAAATTTTTAAATTTTATTTTCTACATTTAGACATTAATTGATTACTTATTATAATATAATAAGACCTAAAATTAATTTTTCTGACATTTAATACCAGGTGGCGCTATATATATATATATATATATGGCACCAAAATTGATTAAATTAATCAATGAACTCAGATGTAAGTTCTGAAAATATTAAATAAATGTATTTTCATCCTAAACAAACAGGATTACATCATTCTTACATTCCTGAAACTGAATAAAAAATTGATGAAAAAATGTTCATCTTTACATACATGAAACAAGTTAAGTTAAATAAAAGTGTTTACAAATAATATAACTCATTTATACAACACACATTTACGACAGCTATTTAATTTGCCGATGTCACCTAGAAATTTTCAGATGCAACATCGCGATCCATTATGTGGATAGAGAAGCTGGTAAATGTTTTCAATTTTTGGAAGTCATGACAATGTTTCACGAATACAGCAATCTGTTCGTCCTTGAACAGATATAAGTGGGAACATCGACCAATTCCTAGGGTGGTCATATACGTATCGCGGAATGCATCAGGAAAAATGTCGAGCTGTTACAAGTTCTGAGGCTTGATGGAGACTGAGAAATCGTCTCTTGAATAATTGCATTTTCGTTTGTATAAGCAATTGTATTATTGAGTTTTTCTTTTGAGTAGTTTTTGTTGTTTTGGTTTGCTATTCTTGTTTTTGTGTTTTGTCGAACCCGTTGGCACTTTTTTGTGTTTGTTCTGTTGTGTTGCTACTGATTTTGCTTTCCTCTACTTGTAAGTATCTAAATGCTTTATACCTTCCAAATGGGAATGTGTGTATCTGGGATTTCATTTTATATGTTTAATAAATGCTGCTCCAGGGGACTGAGGATGTACTCTGCGGTCTCCCTGGTGCTGAGTTCGACTCTTCCCTTTCCATCCTTGTAAGCTCTAAACCCAATGGGCGAGTCGCTGGACGTGGGTCCTGTCCGAGGTCTTGAATAATAGCATTCACCCCAGCCGTCCTCTCGAATGCTTACCATTTATATGTAAGCATCGTTAAAACCCTTTTCAGCATAAATAAATCCAAAAAACTTATTATATTAAAAAAATAAATGCATTGGTATTTAAAGAGAAAAGTCGATGAGAGTGAAGGTCGTATCTGGTGATTTACCAAATGGCAAGCTGTTGTCGAATATGTTTTGACCTTGACATAGTAGGTAAGCTCCATATTTACGATTTAACCCTCTGATTCCTAAGGCCATTGAAATAAAGACACCTGGAAATACAGGAACGTTCGAGCTTCTCAGTCAAAGATAATTAAAATTCACTTTCCCTCTCAAAAACCACAATGACAGCTGGCATTGTCCGAACTGTAAGAAAACTCCCCTCTTTCCCAAACACATCTGGGTGAGCCACTCTAACGGAAAAAGCACGCGCCGCGGGTGTGAAACCAATCACACTTTAAAGAAAGGGGGTGGAAATGTCAGAATGACATTCGGACGTTTCGGAAGGCTATCGTCTTTTGCTTGAAGGGACGTATGTGATTGTCCCGTATCGGTAGAGTTAAGGGATTCTGTATGAAAACAGGACAAATCTAGTTATTATCCTGATGACATTGAATGCTAGACTGAGAGAAACGGAACGCTGATCTAATTCATTTCGAGATTATTTGTGAATCTGATAGTTGGAGGTTTGTTCCAGCGTGATATTTCTAAGAGCAGTTACAATCTAAAGTACCATTGCAGATGTTAGAGGTCTTCCATAGTTGATCTCATGGCAGACGTTCATTTCTATTTGAGCTTTAAATACGCGTTATTGTTAGAATTTTCAGTATTATAGAAAAGCAAACAAAAGTACTCAATATATTTTGTACTTGCAGATGGCAGAATTGTGTTTAAGTAATAAAATCTTATAAGGTCAGCGATGAGCAAAGAAAAAAGTCCGAAATTTGAGGAAAATTTAAGCAAATAGAAACATTTTTTGAATTTAAAAGTTTATGTTTTCACGCAGTAAATATAAATTGAGTAAAAATATAATGTTTTATTCCATGTAGAAATTATTGCTCTAAAATTTCGCTTCTATAGTTTCTTGTATCTTTGCACTGATCAAGATAAACTCAGAATACGTAAATTTCAAAAAAGAGCATATAACTTAGTGGAAGAGTAGTTGTGATTTGGGATTAACCCTTCAACTGGCCGGAACGTAGAAAGTCGCTCTCTGATGACTATTCTAAAACCGGTTCTGTCGCAGAAAGTCGTTCTTCGATTATTACTCTTAAACCGGCTTCGGCGTAGAAAGTTGCTCTCTGTTTGTTACCCGATAACCGGCTCCGAAACATTTGTGTTCACCATTTAGCTACAGAGAGGCCGTTTTCAAAGCATTCAGCTGAAATATTTTTGCCGTTCAAAGGGTTAAGTTTTAAATTTTTAGAATTGAAAATATATTTTTTAAGTTAAATAATAATATTCAATATAATAGAATAATATTCAATATTTTCCGAATTCTTCATTTTTGTAATCCATTGTTCTATATATTTTTTATCATAATTCATGATATTATTGATAGGCTAAAAATATGCTAATATCTTCAAGTTATTAAAGCTTTGATTTGAATTGTTTGTTGTAGTATTCTACACTTAAGTTTATATAAAAGCATGAGGCATTTAGAAACTTATTACATGTCACGGTACATTACAGAAAGAGAATGAAAATTAGGCTAAGAGTTGCTGCTAGTTTCAGTGAAAAGAATCCACATTTCCAAAGGAATGTGAAACTTTCCAAACTAGCTTTGCACTGCTGCTTCATTTTCACTGATATCAAATAGCTAAAAGATGTTAGAGAGAAAGTTTCTGACTTCCTGACAACCTCAAATAAAGGGTAACTTTCATTTTCAGACATGTTTAATTAGTTATTTGGTATTGTGGGGATGTGACTTTCCGACTAGTTTTCGAGCATGAACTAATTAGAAACTAAGTTGGTAACAGTTAGAAGCTTCGTGTAATAAACCCTATATTTATTTAATTAATAATTATTTATATATAGTTTTTGTTGGAATTTATATTTATTTTTATTTTATTTCATTTTTAGTCATTTATATTTAGTTATTTATTAATAAATTATGGTGCATTGCTCGGAAAAATGCTATTTCAGTAATGAATCCTTATGTATCCATGAATAAAATATAAAAACATTAATTCAATTATACGAATAAATGCGAATTATACGTAATTAATTTCACAAATCTGGCAAAAAAATTTCAAAAATCAAAATTCAAGATAATATAAGCGAAACCAGAAGAATTACTCGCAATTCAGAAGGAGCAATATTTTATTTGGATAATTGATAAGAGCAATCCCTTTTCAAAACATAATTTTAAGAACTTAAGAAATAAAACAGAAATGTTATTAAGATAATAACATAGAACTGCTGAGAGAATAGAATTAATTTCAGAAGACTTAAACTGAATTCAGTGAATGGAATGAATTCGAAAGTATAAAATTGATTGTAAAAATAAACAATTTCCAGATAAATTAATTTCAAGAGAATAAAAAGTCATAGATTTCCTAAAATATACTGGATGTCGCGAAACACATGCCACAGCGGTCTGAAAATTAATTGTTACAAGGAAAAAAAGTCACCCTTTCAGCTGTCACATAACATTTGTTCGGACATTGTCTATTGCTGTGTGAGCTGTTCAATATTAAAGATATTGATCTTAACAGGATATCTGTCAGTGAGAATAATTTCTTTTTAGTTTTTATTATGATTGCTTATCGTCAAGGATGCGACCGACGATCATTTTAATAGATCCTGTGTACAATTACGCAATGAAGCCGAAAGGAATATTATAGTCAAATGACTGGAAAGATGCAATCAACCCCAGAAAGAGTGTTGGAGAAAAATATTCTTTGACAGGGTTAACCTAACAAGAGTGATCTTTAACTTCTACTTAAAACAAATTTACACCGTTCATGTAGTATTCAGAGAATATTAGGGTAGGATTTTTCAAAAGACTGCAATGTGTCGTTGTGGTGAAGAAATAGAAACAGTGGAAAATTTAATAAGAAATGCAACTTATGGTCCAGATTTCGGGTGAACTGATAATTGGCCAAATTTAAAAATGATAGAGCTGACGCAGATTTTAACCTGTAGGAAGGATGTTGTCAGGATGGTTGAACAGCAATTAACTTGGACTAGATGGACACTCTTCAAAATCTATCAAGAAAAGGAAATACGAAATCCTTTTCTAGTCTCTATATCGTTTTTAAACTGACGATGTCTGTTATCTATATTGAATTTATTTCATTGTATTCTCAGAGAAGGAATGGAGGGATTGTCTTTTGTACCGATCGGCTTAGGCCAGGTCGGGGTAATTTCTGCTTGTCATTGCCAATCTCTAAGCTCGGAATTCAAAGGTTCAATTCCATTACTAAATAACAAATTAAGAACCTTTAAAACTTGTTTGAATATAAAAAAATATGAAATTACGTTTGTTGAAAGCAAAACAGAATTAGAATGTTTCCGCGTTGAGTGCAGTTCAAGATAAGTTCTGCAGTTTAATTTAAGAAATTAAAGAAATTTTAATCTCACTTTTAAATACTAGGTTATCACTTAGGAAATGAGATATAAATGTTTATTTTACTATTATTAGGGGAAAATGCTTATCCTAAATGTTGCTAAAATTAATAAAAAAATCTTACATAAAAGATTTATCTTTCCTGAAGCGGCAATGAAATTCGCCCAATATTATATTCTAGAGTATATATCATCATGTAAAAATTCTAAGATTCAGTGTTAAACGCGTTCGTAAATGCATGAGGCTGAATATTCAAAAATTGATTTGTGTTACAACAACAAGTCGAAAAACGTTCGAATTACCAAAAAGTACGTAGTGAACATTGGTTTAAGAGAAAGGCAACAGGCATTTCTAAAAGTTTTTTTCCTTGCATACTTAAATGGAATTATTGCATTTGTTAATAATTTTGTGGTGGAATGACTTGCGTAATATTTATATGTTCTTCTAGAGGCTTCCGCCATTTCTTAAGGAAATGAGTGGAATAGAAGATTTTGAAAAATAGTCTCAGAAACTAAATCAATATTTCAAATTTCCTCATGGTGCTCCATATGCTTAATTAGTAAACTCTACTTACTCCGAGGTCTTTTATGAAGAAATGCATCATTTTATATTATTAGGAAAGTTTTTTTAGATACAAATAGAAAAAGAATTCATTTGTATGGAAAGCAGCTTAAAAGATATGAAATAATAATCACATTTTTTTAAGTCTGAAAAGCCACATGGGTCCAATTTTGCCATTTTAAACGAAGAGATTTTTATTAAGAAATAAATGCCTGAAAATGTGGACATGAAACAATTTTTTTCTTCTTCAAAGAGGATTAATAAAGAATCTAAAAATACTTCATTTAAATTAATGATTTTATTGGCTGTGTCTTGCTTTGCTTTTTAGATTCATCCTTTAGATTGTGTCTTTTATTTTCATGGTTTTCACAGAATATGTTATTTTTTAATATTTAGTTTAAAGATTGTATTACAATATTGCAAAAAGCAATCGAAACTATTTTTCCATCGCAATATTTTTAAACTGCGTAATCGGTTTTGATTTCATAAAGATATATTTTTCAGATGAAAGAAAGCTGTTTTGCATAAATTATGCACTATTTCGGAACTAAAAATCAATTAATATCACATAGCTCATACTTTTATCATTTTTGCCGAAAAAATGTATTAATTAATCCCTTCAGACTTGGTGTCCTGTATACCAGGCGTCAACTTTGAACTGCTCCTTTAATTCAGTAATTGATGAAATTACATGCTGTTTTTTAATTTGATTCTCAACATTATTAATATTATAATCTTTGGAACAATTTTTCGTTTCAAGGATAGAATCAATTCATTTATTTAGTTTTTACCACATTAACTCAAGAAAATATTTGTTCTTCGCAAAGTGGAGTTCTGTCATGAACTTGTCTTTCGAGTAATTTCTTGTATTCAATCCTTTTCTTACAATTTAAAATGCTTTTGAAATATGTTATTATCCTTTGGCAACCATTTTACTATGAAATTTATGTGATTGTTCATCTTTTTTCCGTTCAAATATCGGGCATTGTCCGGATGCTGTATATAGGGTAACTTCTTTTAAATTTTTCACCTTCAACCTGGAAATTTTAATTATGAGATACTATTTGCAGTAGTACACACAACATAACACCACTTCCTGTCCCCGTACCTAGAGGCCTTATGATTCTTTATAAGCGGTTTTAATGGACAAGAAGTGGAAGCTTACTGAGACTACCAAGCTACTATACTGAGAACAAGTAAATGGTAACATGAGGAATACAATGCATGGTCAGGACCTTTGAGGTATTAGTCTAGTCAACGAAGGCCAAAAATCAACGAATAGAAAAAAATGGTGTAGTTTTGAAATTTGGCACAGTTGTTGGGGATAGTGTCCTAAACAACATACTAAAAGTCCCCGACCGTGGGTGTTGCGCGGGGGTACAGGGGGTTTAAAGGGGGCATTTTTCAGTTTTTCTTAAATATCCCGAAAATAATGGGTTCTAGAGAAAAATTCTCAATTACACAAATAAACAACATTAAATTCCCTACAAGAAAAGTCCTACATTTTTAATTTAGCATCAATAGTTTAGAATGTATGGGGAGTTGAAAAAGTGAGTATTTCTGAAATTGCTTATTGTAATGGTAAAACCAATAAAAAATGCCGAAGTAATAACCTTCAGAATCATCTCATGCCTATATAATAATTTTATGAAGGTAGTATTGTATGTGCTGGAATAGTGGTGGTGTCAGGGCGGGGGGCCCACAAATATATTTGATGAACAGTCGTGATCCCTTCCTCCCCTCAATCCGTTTCTTTCCACAAGATCAATTCTAGTCTAGTCAACGAAGGAAAAACAGAAAAAATAACTGGTGTAGTTTTGAAATTTGGCACAGTTGTAGGTAATAGTGCCCTAAACTACATACAAAAAGTCCCCGACCGTGGGGGTTACACGGGGGTTAAAGGGGCATTTTCAGTTTTTCTTAAATATCTCGAAAACTATGGGTTCTAGCGAAAAATACTCAATTACAAAAATAAACTACATTAAATTCCCTATAAAAAAGTCCTACATCTTTTTTCAGCATCAATAGTTTAGAATATATGGGGAGTTGAAAAGTGAGTATTTCTGAAATTCCTTATTGTAATGGTAAAATCAATAAAAAATGCCGAAGTAACAACCTCCAGAAGCACCTCATGCCTATATAATAATTTTATAAAGGTAGTATTGTATGTGTTGAGAATAGTGGTGGTGTCGATGCGGGGGGGAGACAAATATATTTGATGAACAGTCGTCATCCCTTCCTCCCCTCACATCTGTTCCCCTCCACAAGATCATTTCTACCCAGTCGTTTGGTTCTGTAAAAGCTCCAAATGAGTATATTAAGACAGTATAATGTAAATATACATAAATACGATGAGCGATGCTGGACAGTTATTGGCGAGACATTTGCTGATCACGGCGAAAGTAATAAATGTTTCGGTTTAAGTCGTTACGACACTCTTGCTCTTTGGGAGGCATTTTGTGTCCTACCACTAGGTAATATATAATGGGAATAGTATTTTAATTTCGTTCCCAGACATCGGTGAATCATTACGTTCTGAGATAGTAGTCGTGTTTTGGTATCACACTTAATGTCATTATATGCAGACATTGTCAAAAGAGAAACAGAACTACCGCTGTCAATTAGCATAACATAATAATTATTCCCAAATTTAACTTTTATTGTGGGTAAAAAGTTATCATCATAATCATTGTTTATGTGCAAAATTTTTCTTTCATTCACATTCTGTGTTGCTCTTTCATTAATGTTTTTATTATTATTACTCTCATAATTTTCATCATTCTGAATGTCTTTAAACATTTTACTACTGCATATATCAGTTTTATCAAAATTAGTGGCCTGTGGTCGAGAAGAGGTGCCCCGACACCATTTAGCAGCTCCTCCTGAAGTTTAAATTTTGTTGTGGTTGAAAGTTTTGTGACGTCGAAGGTCCAAAATAATTGTGTGGACTGAAAGTCTACGGGGCACGAACAGAATTGAAAGGTCTGTATGTTGGCCTAAATGTGTGCTGAAATCCATTATTTTCGGGTCTGGTTGATCTAAAATTCTGTTGAGGACATCTCATATTTTGCTGTCTATAATTTTGACCGGCCCTATACTTAAAACCTTGTTGGAAATCTCTTTTTCTATTATCTGAATTATTAATATCCCTCAAATGTCTTTTGAATTGAAAACACTGAGACATTGTGTGATTACGCTTCTGGCAAAAGCTACAAATTATGCTACCCTGCTGTGGAGACATATTTTGTGGCGTAAAGTATTGCCCAGTATAATTAATTCCATAAGCTTGAGCAGCTGAATCATTAACTTGATCACTTGTAGTGCCTGAATGTGTAGAAGTAATTTGCATGTTTTGCACCTTATTGGTTAAATTCTCAATTTGATTCTTCAATTCCTTCAGTATTTTATTCTGACTATTTGATTCTTCCATTTGTGGAGAAGATGCAATATGCATTAAATTAAGACTTTGCTCAGTAAACACTATTTTTTGCGCTTTTTCTACTTATGACGAAAAATTCTTTGTGTCCTCATGAATTAATTTTTGTTTCATTTTTAACGGAAGTGCATTGAGTAGCTGAATTGACTGAATCTCATTGATTACTAAAGCGTCTTCTAGTAAATTATATGTTCTACTGATCAAAAGTTGTATGCGATGAGATAAATTGCGAATTGATTCACCTGGCATAAGCTGAATGTTGTGAACTTCTGCAGAATTTGACAGTGGGGTTGAATCATTTCTAAAAAATGCACGTAGTTGTGTGACGGCTTCGTCAAATGAGGTTATATTTTTGCATGTGGGATTCGAGGCATACCAAGATAAAGCGGTACCCGCTAATTTTGACTTCAAAAAAAGAAAAGTCACTTCATCTGACAATTTGCTTATTTGGTTAAGGTCTGTGATTTGTTGGATAAACCACTCCAATTTATCCGGTTCCCCATGAAAATTTTCAATTTGAATACTAAAGGCAATTTGCTGATCAGCTGGGTTTAAAGCCAATGATTGGGTTGTAGGGTACCACGTCCAGTTGTTGGCGGTGAGGGAATCACAAAGGCCATGCACACATGACATCAAAAATTTAATCAAAATCCCTGCTCTTATTCAAAAACCCATGAAAAAATACCTCTATCCACCTTACCAAACAGAATTTCCTATTTGCATATGCATTTTACTCATTTCAAACCTTTCAAAAATTTTAAACAAGAATGTTGCATATGCATGTCAACAAAATTTATCAAATAATTAAAAATCAAAGTAAATGCACAAAATATCAAGACTAACAATACACAGAAAAATATTGAAATACATAATTCTGCAAACCCAATGATTGTTAAAGTCCAATTTAATTTTTGTTCAAAATGGAACAATGTTGGACGATTGGTCACGGGCACCAATTGTTATGTTGTTGACTATTGTTATATAAACACATAAATTGTTAACTTGTTATTATATATAATATACTACTATATATACCTAAATTGTTATATTGTTTAATTGATATTATATAATACTATATATTAAAACACCTAAATATATAAAACTGTAGTTCAGTAGATTCAAAAATTTTATTTGTTAAATTGATTTGTTCGTGTAAATTTTAAATATCCTTTTTACCAAAAAATAAAAAAAGAAAGATATCATGCATAAATATAAAAAAGGAAGAGTGAATAATGTCACACATGAATGCGATAAATTGCTCCTGAAAAAAAGAACTAAAAGATTTATTTATATTGGTACATAAAAAAAACAGTCATTGACATTAGCTTATATGTATCTAGACTACAGATTATCAGGGTCCCCTTTTTTTAAACTAATAATGTTGATCAACATTCGCGAACATAATGTAAGAATAACACATATTGAATTAAACTGAAAACTCAAAAGTCCGAGAGATCTTTTTAAAAAGTTCTCAAGTTCCCTTTTTTCTTATCATCAAAAGGGGTAAGAATTGGATCCAATAACTGATTAATATTTTCCGCCTTGAAATACGAAAAAATATATAGTGATAAAGGAAAAGGTCTTATCTGTTGAAGAATCTGCACGGTCCCTGCGAGCTCTGAATGGATCGGATTCATTCTTCGTCAATTCATATCCCCTGGCTTGATCACATCTTTTACTATTCATCACACAGGTCCGCTCCTTATTTTGTTAATCCAGACGGGGGACATTACACGAACGAGCATTTACAGACTCATTTCGTGCAAAAACTGAGCAAAAAGAAAACAATTCGAACAGTCCCCACCGGAGCGAAGTATGGGGACCATTTTTTTTCAAATCATTCAGCAGCGCGATTCGAAAATATTTTTCTTCACGTGAAGGGATCTCACCCCTCTCTACATCCTGGCCTTGCGTCACAGAAAAACAACTCCTGATTGGTTACATTTGTTGTCAGGCGCAATTTTAGAGTGACTTCATACCCTTCCCCGCTTGTAATGACGGAGAAAGTGACCCTTAACTCTATTCTTCTGCACGTAGGCACTAGTGGAAGCGACAATCTTGCACCAAGGAAACGAAAAAGTGAAAAAAGAACGTCTCTTATATAGCACATAATACAACAACGTGCCTGGCGAGTTGGACTGCCTTCTTGAGAGCTGTCAGTTCGGCCTGAAAGACTGTGTTTTCTTTCAGGCCGAACCATCTCTCAACTTAGCATACCATTTGTAATTTATGTTCTGGCCTTGTAGTAGTACACAGTACACTTAAGGAAAAAAAGTTTCGCTTCATTATTGCTTACTTACGAATTTAACTATAAACTTTCAGCATAAAAACTCATCATTACTTTTTTACACAAAAAGAAATTTTAAAATGTAATCATCATATAATTAAATGATTGATAGGAACGAATTATCACTTCAGGTGTTTTACTTATTTGTATATATATATATGTAGGAAAGGTGTCTAGGGGATAAAAGTTATAATTTGATGCAAAATGAAAAGAGAGAGTTAAAATCAACTAATTTATTATTTAAACACAATTAAAAC
>BGPR01015726.1:7574-23517 GCA_013235015.1 Araneus ventricosus | reverse complement strand
TAAATTATAACGACCGCTTCGGTGAAAATCCAACATCGAACTGATTTAATTCCCGCCGAAGTGACGTGACGTCACTTCGCCATAAAACAGACGATTTTATTAGTGGTGCCATCTCTTACAATTTTAAATGAACAAAAATGCTAAAGTTAGTTTCTACATATATATTAATTGGGCTAATTCTAAGGTGATATCATCCTCAATATGGAGTAGCAGCGAGTCGGTACTCCGAGCAATTTCTTCCTTCAAAGGTTCTAATCCACTACTCCAAGAAGCAAAACAAGCCCTCCTTTAGAACCCATCAATGCAACTTAACTGGATTAAGGCGCATGTTGGTTTCCTCAATAACGAGGCAGAAGACAATATTGCCAAACAAGCTACTAAAGAAGGGATTCTTCAGGCCCCGAAATGTCATCTGAAAAAAGTGCTTAGGAACCTCTCTCACTCAATAAATATCAACAAGACTGGGATTCAGGTGACACTAGGAGATATATCTTTAATATACTCCCTAAAGTCTCTCTAACGCAAGCCTTATGGTCAAGAGAATCCATCCTTTTCGCTACGGGTCATGGTCCTTTTCCCAGTTATCTCTACAGATTAAGGCTTCTTTATTTAGATATCTGCGCATGCGGAGAAAAGGGAGACCCTCCCCACTACGCAACTTCTTGTCATCTTTGCATTTTAACATACCAAGTGCAGCAAACTCTACTGTGGTGGAAAAAATTGCTTTTAAATAAACTATCAAGAGTAAAAATAGCTAAATTGATATCCTTCCTCACTGATAATGAGAACCTCATGAAACAGCAACCGGGCACAGCCAATTCATCCGATTACTACCCAGATTTCTCTCCTTCAGCAAGACCTCAGACTGATGGACCTTGACACTCTAGAGGTAGAGGCCTGTCTTAAAATTGTTTCTGCTTCACGAGGTTTTCTTCTCACAGGTAAATATCTCATTTTCCTTGCTTTCAAAGTTCTCACATGTATTTCGTCCATATTTGAACACTGTCTGTAATCCTGTAATATTTTTTTTGCTCAATAAAGTTTCTACGCACACCCATCCAAACCGCAAACCAGGGATTTTTATGTTTATCTTAGCGTAAAGTAAAGTAAAGCAGCTTTCTGGCTCCCTACCACTCACATTAGGGTATCGTGACTTCTTCTTTAGTGCTGTTTTGATGAGCGTGAGGTGCACGTTAATCTGTTAGATGAGTCGCGCATGATTACGTTTGCGGTTTTGATTTCCCAACTTTTTCTCAATATTTCCTTTTATATACTTGAAAAAGTTCGCATACCTGTGTCCCAGCCCCTAATTCAATGATATTGATCCTTATTTCCAACATATTGTTTCAAAACTGTCGAATTATTTTAGGCTCTCAACGATAACAGTTGCCATTTCTAAAGAACCTTACTGGAAAACAAACGTCAAATCCCTCCTTAATTCCTGGACAGTTTAATAGGAAATTGTAAGTAAATGCAAAACATTATTTAAAAACGCAAATATAGCTTTGTATGACCAAATATTTCTGTTTTATACTTTTTTTAAGCCTAAGCAATAATTTAAGATTTAATCTCACAGATGAGTTGTGCTCGAAAGTGTTAGCATTTGTATTACTCCCAACTGAATGTTAAAAATGAACGACACATTTTTTAAAAAAAGAATTTGGTGCATAATATAATTTGACAGATTATTAATCTATATAAATCTCTCTGTCTTTTTTTCCACCACACAAATGTTACGACATTAATCCAACCCATTTAAATTAAATCAGATTAGCATTTAGAGTGATTACTCATCGAATTGAGAGCTAAATTCATGTTTTCTCTTATAGAATAGACAAGGATTCACACGCAGCTATCAAGCATCCGTCTAAGTGGAACCGCGGTCTTATTTAAAATAAAGACATCGAGACATTTTTATGAAATACTCTAAGATGTTGAAAGAAAAGTGAACAATGCGTTTTCGAAGTTGCATTGTTTCAATACTTGTTTTTCGTGCCTAGGATTATTAGGAATTGAGTCAATATTAAATGGCGAGTTTAGGAGTATGCAGGCAAGCAAATGTTATTAAATGGAATAAAAGATGATTAAAATGATTTTCTAATGCAATCAGTTTGTTGAATTTCGACACAAAACTGTAAATATAATGGTTTTCGGGAGAGTGTCTACTTTAGGTGTTATTGGCTTCACAAACCACAGGTACCCTAATAGGCAACTTGTCCTTCTAATTTATAGAGGTGTCCTCGGAAGCCCTTCTAAATGAAATGAATTGGGCTGTCTAAAACCGTTCCGCAGAGCACAAACTCGTTCTCCTCTCAGAAAGTCGTCCGTATTCCAAGATGGCTTAAGGCTTCTAATCTGTGCTTTATCCTTTCTCTCCCTGGAAGAACAAGCGGCAGGGCTCTCATTGTGAAGAAAATTTCTCATTGTTTGTTTCTTGCTTCGAATGTACAGCTAAATATGCCATTTTTGTACATATTTGATGGACATTTAGATGAGTGGCTAATGTATCAATCGTCTTGGCATCTAATTGGTTAGGCCGCTAGGGATCACGCGAAGAGGACATTTACTCGAACTTAGCATTAAGGATAGTCTCTGACACGGGGAGACGTATGGCTTTAGGATAACACCAAAATGCCTAGTGTCAGTGGCTGTTTTCTCTTATGGGACTTTTTGGGGCCTTGATGATGATAAAATGTCTTAAATGATGAAATTCTGGAACGCTTCTGAGGTTAAGGTTTCTCAAATATACGATGCTCCCCAATTAAAACCTGTATAGTAAACACAATACGCATCGACCCTACTTTCATCTTCTCCAAGCTACCGGAATATGTTAAGGCAGGCTATATTTATTATGTCGTAAGACCTTACATTGATAATACTTAATGTTGTTTCTAATGATGTTATTTCATCATATTCTCCACCAAATACATAGAACAATAACTTCAGCGCTAGTATGTCAGTTAAAACTGCATCCATTAGAACATTTTTAGTCAGAAAACAACTGTAAAAGCAACACGATTCACAACGAACTAATAAAATACTGCCAGTAAATATTCTTTGAATATAAATCGTAGGTGTTTATAGATATTTACAAAATCTCCTCACAATATAAAGAAATTCTCAATAAAATGCAACTCCTCGCAAATCCAATTTCTGTTCTAACTCTCAAGCAATTGAATTTCCCTTGAGTAGGGTGGCCATACAGAATGCTATTTTGTTGATTGATCTTACTACATCGAGTACCCCGAGGAACGCAACTACTTTTATTGTTAAGTGGAGAGCGGGTTTTTATGTTTCCCTTGACGCTTTTTCATGATGCCAATCCTATCACAACGGGGAAATGTATTTATTAGAAATAATTTTATATGATAAATTACCTATTTAGAGCTAAAGAATGTTGGTTACGAAAGATTCAAAAAACAGATATTTATCTTTGGTTCTATCCATTAGAGATTACGGAATTATAAACAAGGAGTAAAACAGGTATATGTGGGGTGTTCCTAGATAAAGTGCTTTTGTTTGGCCATCCAAAATAAGCCACTCTTTGCTGTTAATTCGAATTTTTTTTGTCTTATATTTAAATAAACAGTTGTTTATTTGCAAGCAAAAATCTCAAAAAAAATTACTTAAAATTTTGAGAGGTTAAAATTTAAAGACACATATTTTTTGTTTTTAATTTTTTTATTTTTACGAAATTTGATTCCACAAGTACTTAAATCTTCTCCGGATGTTTCTTTACTTATAAAGTAACAATCCTTATATGTTTCATTTTCAAATATTGAATTCTATTCAATTACTCCCGTATATAATTCTTATTCTCCTACATAATTCACGTTAAAAATTTTGACTGCTTTGATCATGGAATTTAATGTCACTTCACATTGTGGCTATATTAAAAAATAGAAATCAAAATTACTATTTATTAATTTTGTATGAAAATTAAAAATACCCTTATTTTGTTTTCATGAGACATAATCAGATGCTGTTATGCAATCGGGGAAGGAAACAAGACTTTTTGGGTTTCTGATTCAGAAGTAAAACCTGCATTAAAGTGATTTGCTGCAAAATTAAACCACTGCAATCCGTCGAAAATTATTGGCTATTATTATTTGGAAAGACTTATCATTACATTATTTTCAGCAATGCTTTGCGAAAAAAGGTATATTTTGATATATTTATTGCCAATATTTATTACAAAAGTGTTTAATACCATTTTCATGATCTTAGTGTATGTTACATATGCGAAACAACATCCGATGTATGGCATGGCAACATTGCAATAAAGGAAAATACTTATTATTGAAATTCATAAATGTATTCAATTTCGAGTTCTTAACTTCTTACTTTCAACTTCTTTATATTGTGAGGAGATTTTGTAAATCTCTACATTCAATGCATTTATATTATATCGATAAAATGTTCAGTACTATATTTAATAATAATGTAGTGATAAGATGTAATTAACTTTAGAGTAATAAGATGTTAAAAAAATCCAATTAGTTAATATTCAGTTTGTAAAGAGAAAAATAATTTCCTTAAAACAAAAATGTCATGAATCTGACTGCCCCATTTTATATAATTTGCGAAAGGTTTTTTATCAGCATTGTAAACCTAATTGCTTTATATAAAGTAATTAGATTTTTAATACAAAATAACATCTTATTATTCCACAATCGTCAATTATGCGAGCATTCTAAACATCAATCAGCCTCATAAATCATATACGGCGAAAGAAAATGCTTTGACGGTATATTTCCTATTGCTTCCATTAGAGAGCGAACAATTTGTATAGAAAAACAGCCATCCATCTATTTGATTCATGATGACCTTCCAGAACAACAACAGCAAATGAAGAAAAGAAAATGACTCCCGTATTTGGTAAAGGCAGATTAGAAAGCAGCTAAGGAGAAATTCCTGAAACCCAAAACAAATATTACCATATACACGAACGGCCTCTACTCAGAAAAAAAATTATTGTGATGGAAATTGTAGTATCGAAGTCATTACGACTAGCAAACATAATTACTTAGCATCTCAGGAAGAGTAAGTGAAGTTTCAGTTTTATGAAGGGTGGTGCGAATGACTCGTCTGACTTGCTTTTTTTTTACTTAGAGGAAAAAAGATAATTATACGGTCATAGAACAACTGATGCATCGCTGTTCCAATGTTCTTGAACGATGTTATGTATAATGCATTTCACTCAATTTTATTTTGCTTCACCCTTACATGTTTGAAAAGGTGGAATTTTGCAATTGATTTTGAACTCATTATCTTATGTACTGTATATTTTCATAAATAATATCATGATATAACACAATTAATATTAATAATAAACACTATTTGATAAATTTAATTTAAATTTTTATTCCATATGAGTGGTCTATCTGTTAAATTAGAGTGAAAATTAATCAATAAACATCATATTTTATTTAATAATGAATTATGAAATATATTGAATACTAAGAAGTAGAAAATGATATAAATAAAGATAAAGTTTTTTTTAAAAAAAAAGCGCTTTTATTAGTGTCAAAAAAGTCGAAATCATCTTTATTTGAAAGTGAAGAACAAAATGTTATAGATAGTGTGAAGTACCGAAAACAATACTATCAAAAATAATATCCGATTTAATGTCATAAACATGAAATTCCAAAACATTATCTAAATTAAAAATTGTATTATAAAGTCTTTAACTTTCGAGTTTACTTAGAGTATATCTAAATGCGTACCTACGTACTCTCGAGTCAATATGCGTTTAAACAAAGATGTCTTCTCATTAATCAGCTTTGTTTTTCGTCCATTGCTGTTATTCAGAGACCAAATCTCATTGTATATCGTGAACGCTTTCATATCTACTGATACCGTGTTGCAAGGAAATTCTACGTGCTGTGCTGATTCTGTGAAGGTGGCGTCAGATTAATGCACTCTAATAATCATGATCTTTTCGAAGTTTGCCATGTCAGACAGTGCAGTGTCTCTCAGAAAGTATTCGGTTGTTCGAAATGTATCCGCCGTTTTCCAACAAATTAAGCTGATTGCCGAAGGAACTCTGGAATTATGTTATAAACATTTGAAATTAGATATTTCCTGAAAGATGGTGCTTTCGTCAATATATGTTTTATTGACTATCAGCAAGGAATTGTATGTTATTTGTATCAATGTAAGCATGCAGATAGAAAAAGCGAATTTTCGAGATTTAATGCTTTTCTAATACTTTAACACCACACCGCCGTCTCTAAAGCTCATTTGACTTCTATCCGGTTGGTATAGATGCAGGTGGGCTTTATTGAGGTACAAAAAAATAGAGCAAGAGAAGAATGACGATGAAGGATTTACAAAGCTGGTGTTAACATATCGAATTGACAACAAAATAAAGTGATATAAAGGGAAGATGGCTAATATCCATCCCCAGAAAGTTATTCTCTGTTACTAGGAAGCACATTTTCTATTAAGAGCTGATGTCAATGAACCAAACAATTAATTCGGTTCAATATAGAAGCCAGATGGGGAGGCAATTTGAAGCAAACCATTGATCAGAAGCGCGTAGAATCAGTCAATCGTAAAGGGGTGATGTTTCACCAATAATATGCTACCCTCGGTGGAAGTTATTAGAGCTTGGTTGGTATGTATTATTCCATATAGTCCTGACCTTGAAGCTTTGGACTACCATCCATTACAATGTCTTTGAAATTAGTTGAAAGTTAAAAAAATAAGTTCACTGGAGGATTGCAGTCGCATCTTGAGCAGTTTTTAGCGATAAACCGCATATGTTATATGAGAGTGACAGAATGAAACTTCAGAAAAGATGGCAATTCATCATTAAACAAAAGGGTGCACATGTAATTAAATAGACTTCATTGTTAGTACAAAATAAACATCTTTTCAATTTACCCCCCCCCCAAATCGGCGGAGACATTCTGAACAATCCGAAACAATGGGCTTAAGTAAAGCCTACTTTAAAGTGTCTTGAAAAAACTTTAAGGAAACATTGCTCCCCAAGATTTTTTCCTTTCCTGTATGAAGTTTCAGTCCTCTAACTTAACAGGAGGGTTTACCTGTAAAGCCTTAAAATTTGAAAAATATCTCTTAAAATATAAAATTTTTAGAATTTTTTTAAAAAAATTATATGGTTACTGATGTGTCAAAACTGGTCTAAACGTAGTCCTAGAAACTTATTTACTCATATTTTGAGTGTAAATTATAAGTTACACGACGCTTAGTATGTCATAATATATATATATATATATAATAAAAAGTTTAATATCGGTAAAATTTTCAGAGAACGAAAAATTTTCAAATTATTGACCTTTAACAATAAAACTATTTTAATATTTACAGTAACATTATCGTAATGAAAAGAAATCATTTTTTATTTAGAACAAGCAAAAAAGTTAGATCCGATATAGCCCAAAACATATAAGCTAACTTCAATGCACCCCAAATGGTGTTTTTATTAGGAATCCAAAATTATAACAGACCAAGACAAAGTTGTTTTTGATAGACTTTCCGTTCTAATTTCTGGAGTCACAGGTTTCAATGAAGGTTAACTTTTGTGCTTTCTAGATGATGGAACTTCACAGTCACAAGCAAACAAAGTGTTTGAGATAGTGTGTGTGGGGGGGGGATGGTGTTTGAAAATATTTTTGCACTGTGTTTTGATGCTACAGCTTCAAACATTGGATGGAAGAATGATGAGTATGTCCATTTAGAGAATCATTTGAAAAGGCAGCTACTGGTTTTTGTTTGTAGACATCATGTTTTTGAATTACTTGTAGGTGCTGCGTGGAAATCAGTTTTCGGTACATAGGTGAGTCCGGACCACACTGAGTTTAAATAGTTTCAAGAAAAATGTCCCACACTCAAAAACTGCAAAGAGGAATTTAAAACGTTGCAAAATAAGAACCGTAAACTGATAAGCTTTAGAGAAGAGACTGGTTCCTTCTTCAAAATGTTCCTCAATGAAGAGAAAAAACCGCTTCCTCGAGGTGACTGCTGAATGTGCCGAAATTATCCTAATACTGTTGGGTGAAGCTCCTACCTTGGGAAATGTCTTGGCAAAAGCCTGGGGCATTTCACAAACACAGGTGGATGTCTACAATATTTTATTCGGCAAAGATGTATACTTTTAGTAAACAATTAGAATATGACAAAGGTAAAATCCAAAAAATTGAGTCAAATAATATGTTTGTTCAATGCTTTGATTTTTGTTAAGTTTTCTTTGACGCCCAAAAACTGCAGATGATCCTGTAAATGATCTGATGCTTTGCGAGTCCCTGAACATATACGAGAAATTCCACCCTTGGGTTTAACTTTTAGTAGACATTTGTGGTATTTAACAGAAGAAGCAGTAACATTTTCTTTATTTTCTAAGAATGTGTCAGACTCTGAAAAGATGGAGATTGTAACATTCTTAATGAAGTACAAAGATAATGAAAAATCACTTCTCCCTTTTCTCCCCGTTTTTCCAGTTTTAAATCTTACCCCGAAACTTCATCAATAGGTTGGACCAAAGTCATTGTTTGATTTTTCATTTGTTTGAACCAGATGGAGTCTGATTGAAAAAATGATTACTTTATTCAGGCCGGAAAAAAGGTAATTACAATTCTGTTTCAGAACAAAGATGGAATCTTTAAAATCGAGTTAAATTTTAAAAAAATTTGAATTTACACACCTTTTCGGGTAGGCCGGGTCGCTGTGGGTTCCTTTCGTTTCCTTTTTTAAATTCATCATCTTAATTGTGACACAAAAATAAAGTTCAATAGCTTTATAATAATATCAAAATGTAAATTAGTTATTTGACGTCTGAATTTCTATATCCTATGTATATACTTTTATTTATTTGTAAAATTTCTGAAAAACATATTTGAGTTTCTTTTTGTTTATTTTAAGACATAATTGAAACTAATTCAATTGATATCAATACCCATATCTGTATTAATAGTTATCCTTGTTGCAGTGAGAACTTCACTTACCCTTGTTGTAGTGAGCAAGAATGTTCAAACATGACTCTAACGAAAAATGCCTTTCCTATTATCAAAATGATGTTGAATGTTAGATAGTATTCCGATGCCCGTTATAAAAAACCAAGAAAGAAATTTAACTTTAGAAAAACCTATTCTACCAAAGAGCTGACATATACAGTGTACATATACAGTGCTTAGGTGCCTTTTAAATCCGTTGGTAGTAAATTTTATCTCGCTCAAGTTGAGTAGCAGTTTAATGGAGTGTACCTACTCAGACGTTGTCCTTGTCGTCTTACCATTTTTGAGATTACAAGGTCTGTCACAAAGTAGATCTCATGTTGTTTAAAAACCTTTAGAATCATCCTTCATCATAAAAAGTGCACTTTTATATATTATATGTATAGGACAAAGTTGGTAGTGATTAAGCTGTTGTATATATAAAACTTCTGTTTATAGAATTCACCTCATTTTAACTTTAATATCACTAAATGATTCAAATACAAGAAGAGAAATAAGTTTCTTTTTTATACAAGGAAATATATTGGAATAAAAAGACAACGCATTTGTATTTTGATTTGAATTAAAGGAAAATGTGGATAAATTTCATTTTAGAGTATGCAGTTTTTATTAGCAAATAAAATCTTTTTATCTTTTAAAGTTTTGCGCATTCACTTTAGATATAGCAACTGATTATAAGCACTATCAAAAAAAGAAAGAAAAATATTGCTCAACTATTTGTTTACCATATAATGATCCGTTTCAATACAATATTCAATATCCATAATATTTCTGCGTTATTGCCAAATATATAGGTTCTCTATTCGAAGGTAACTGATTCGAGCTGTCCACTAATTTTGACAGTTCAATTGCAAATTCGCTGCAAGAGTATGACAAATCACAAGGCGTCAAGATCAGGAACACTACAGAAGGCATCCATTTACTACAATCCTTCCTCATTTCTGAGCGAAAGACAGCTTCTGTCTCTATCAGCAGTTTCTGATTGACCTACTATGCTAACAGGCTTCATCTCGCACAAAAGGATTGTTGCTTGCCCTGTAGTGATATTAGGATAAAGCCATTTATGCCGTCGACGGGAGGATGAAGATTTCAAAACACAATAAGAGTATGATATTCTCGCAGATGATTCTTCGCTGTTCCTCTTCCAATAATATTCACCATGGTACATATTTTCACCCAGGAATATTGTTACTTTATACATTTTCGGTACTGATTTATAGGCCTAAAGTGGTGTACACTCTCAGTACATGTTATAGAAGCTGCCAAACTATAAATACAGCAAACGAAGACAATTTCGGGACGATCGGAGAATTTATTTAGATATGATGATAAAAATATTTGCTATTTTGTGT
This sequence comes from Araneus ventricosus, assembly GCA_013235015.1. NCBI lineage: Eukaryota > Metazoa > Arthropoda > Arachnida > Araneae > Araneidae > Araneus > Araneus ventricosus. The sequence continues at coordinate 13,187 of BGPR01015726.1, read as the reverse complement.
TTATAAAGTTTTTTTTCTACTCTTCATAATATTATTGATTTGGTTTAAAATATGTGCCTAATATAAGTTGACTCATATTGGAAAAAAAATCTTATTGTAAACTCCACTTTTGAATATATAAGAAATGAAAGAAAATATTTATATTTTTCTATTTTCGCAGGTTAAATTCCAGAGATCATAAAAGTTTTATTTTCTTTCAAATATTTATAAAATGTGTGTTAGAAATATATATATATACAGATAAGTAAAACACCGGAAGCGATAATTCGTTCTTTTCAATCATTTAATTACATGATGCTTACATTTTTAAACTTCTTTTTGTGTAAAAAAGTAATGATGAGTTTTTATGCTGAATGTTTATAGTTAAATTCGTAAGTAAGAAATAATGAAGCGAATTTTTTTCTTTTGTGTACTGTGTGCTATTACAGTTCCAAAACATAATTTTCAGATGATATCCCAAGTTGAGAGATAGTTCGGTCTGAAAGACAACACAGTGTTTCAAGCCGAACTCAGCGCTCTCAAGAAGGCAGTCCAACTCTCCAGTCACATCATCTATAACCTTCCCATCCTCACTCACGTTTACAATCAGCTCTCTCATGTCCAGTAATAAAAAGTCAGAATTATCACCCAAACCCTAACAGAATACCCAAATATCTTCCTCACTTGGACATTTCCTTCCGCTCCATTTTTAAATGCGTCTGATGGTTCTTCGGGCTCCGCAATAATTTCAGGTTTGGACTGTTTAACGTTTCTCCTGATACTTAAATTTTATCTTTTCCGATGCAGTTTTTCTTGTACAATATGTTAAGGTAACCTGTCCTTTAAATGGCGGGGATCTGGTTGTAAAATAATTGAATTTTTCAAATCTAAATTTCTACATTGACTTTCGGTCTTCCCGCTACGCCTTTGATCCCGCTTCCCGAGGCATGGAGAGTGGACGTTTCTCCTTCTCTTTCTTCTTGCTTTACACCGAGAATCCGCGAGGACGCATGATGTAATTTGGCGCCATCCTAACCACGTTTCGGTGAAGAAGAGTTCGTGCTTTCGGACAATGAACCCAAAGGGTGAATTCAGAGTGTTGTTCACAAAAGTCATTCCCTTCTTCAGGCCCAAATATTCCCGATTTGCACCACCACCAGGCAGAGGTAAATAAAAGCCGTTTCAACAGATTTTTACTCTCCCCCTTCCGAAGTGGAAAAGGAGCTCCCCGGTTACTGTTATTTACCATCATTCATAGTGCATCTTGGATTCTTCTTCTTATTATTTTGGATGACATTGTGAACACTTGCGTCTGAGCCTTCAAAAGACGCCTTGGGTACCTGAGTGCTCTTTTGTCGGACCTTCGGTTTCCTGGACTACAATGAACTAAGGACAGTCTCCTGTGACTTTATTTATCTTCTGAATTACGTGTTTCAGCCCCTCTCTGGCTGAGCTGAATTTTGTTCTGTGGGAGGTCCTCCTGCACACTTTGATTTCTCCACGCGTGATTCTGTTGAGTTGAAACTTCATAATTTTAACCATGATGAGAGGACGAAGAATATACATGTGTGATCAGGAATATTACTCTGTAGACTTCCGCACTAAACCAAGGATGTTTTAACATGATTTCATATTTACAGTGAGTCTTCGATTTCAAAAATTTTCATATTTTGCTAGTTTATATATATGAGTGTGTCTTTTTGGATTTTTAAATTAGTTTGATTTAGTTATATTAACTTCCCATTTTGAAGCAACACGGGAACTATTTTGGGACGAACCTCGTAATTTTTACAGTGTGTGATATAGTCCTTGTGAATCCTCTTGATTTTATATGTTAATCTCTGGTATTTTTTGGAAATTTTATGAGTTTTAACCCTCTCTAGGTGTTGTGTACCTTAGTGATTGAGATGAGTTTAAGATTATTTTGAACTTGGTATTGCATTTAGTATTTTAATATGATTAAGTGTTATTTTTTATACTTTTAATGTACTGATGTAATTTAGTAATTGCGCGTGATATGGGTAAACCTAAAGGTGGCTTACCCGATGCCATTAAAGGAATAATTGATGATCTTGGAGAAGTTGACTTTGATGCTGGTATTGTGGAAGAGACTAGGGAAAATTAAGAATATAGTGAATTACTTTGAAACACAGATTGAAAATAAGAGCTCTATAACCAAACCACCTTTCGAAATGAAATTTCTGGACATTTTAACTTTTTTGATCAATCATTGAAAAGAAACAGACTGCTTGCACTGATAACTTGGACGAGCTCAAATTAAAATTATCGATTGACAAATGCCAAGAAATAGCAATAAGATCAAAGCAAAGTAACAATGAACAGAGAGTCAGAAAGAAAACTTTCTTCAGAGCTCCCTGTTTTAATATAAATGACAGGAGCATTAAAATAACTAACAATTTCAAATACTTAGGCTTGTACATATATAAAAGGAAGACGTGGTCCGCGTATATTTTAACACTGAATTCGAAGATTTTTAAATTGACAAGCAATTTTAATCGAATTGTCCAGATCAATTTCAATCTAGACAAAAAAATGTAAACCTCTTGCATCATGTCGTTATTGAAAAAGCTCTGCTTTCTGGCGCAGGTATCTCGGGCGGGGTCCTAAACACAAGCAAGTCAAGAGACTTCATACGATACAAAGGGATTTTCTTTTGAAATTCACTAGAGCTTTTCGAACTACCTCTGCACAAGTACTCAATGTACTGGTTGGAATGTCACAGTTTGCATTTGTCGTACAGGTCAGAATTTCATGTCTGGTCCTGGCGGTCAGCGGAGCTCTGGGGAGACTTGATACTAAGAAATTGGACTGTTGTATCAAATTATCAGATGTTCCTATCGAACATAAATTATTAACTATATTCCCTAAAATACCAAACAGTCAACATGAGGTGCACACCGATGGTTCCAGGATCGGTGATTATACTGCATTTTAAATATTGGGGAACCTAAAAAAATATTTCAATTTAAACTGGAAGAAATTACTGTTTTCCAGACCGAACTGGCCGCATTTGATTTTGCGATCTGCTGGGCTTTGGAAAACGGGGTCCGGATTAATATCTACACTGACTGCCAGTCTTCCATTATTGCTCTGCAGAGCGCCAAGTCGAAGTCTGCGACAGTAAACAAAGTTAAGAAAAACTTTTATTTGGCTGAGGGGTCGGTCAGGCTCACCTGGGTCAAAACACATGCTAGCGATCCAGGGAATCAATTCGCAGACCACGAAGCGAAATCGGCAAATACTGAAGGCGAGAAACTGGAAATACCAACCTCATATTCCTATGTGAAGTTTAAAATTGAAAAGAATTTGATGAAAGATTGGCAAGAGACCTGGGACGGCTGTGACTCTGAATAAAGAAGGAGGTCCAGGAATTTAGTGTCTAAGGTGAATAGAAAATTTTCAATTTTTAACAACTATCTGATCGTCTTTCGGGACACGGGCCATTTCTCTATTATCAAAATAGATTTTAAAATCTAAATTCCTCTGTGGTTCATTGGAGATTTTGACCACTTTGTGTTCAGGTGCCAGTACACCAAAGATTTCCATCTGAAGGAACCAATAGTGGTCCATCAACATACGTCGTGCAAAAATTTGCAAGAAAACAGGGAGTGTCTTTGGAAATTAAGAAAAAATTGTGAAATTGTGGCAGACATTTGTGCGACCAGTTGACCCGAGACTAAGCCATTGGGCTTTTATTTTATTGTCTAGGTCAAGATTTTTAACTCAAGCTTATTTTATATTGTCTTTTTGTCCGTCTAGACCAGCGCGCTTCTATTGGCCTTTGGTTGCGTATTGGTCACGTGTGGTGCTTAAAATGTTTAAATGAAAATGAAATCTTTTTTCAACTTGATTTTTTTTTTGAAATTCCTGAAAACTTTTTATTTGTGTGTGTTTTCAGTGACATTTTGTTTTGGAGTGTGATGTGTTGTTTTTTTATGGGGTGGGATTGTTAAGAAACTACCCGTTTGGGGTGTTTGCTTGTGTGAGTTGAATATGTTCGATTTTTTTCAATTTTTTTATGTGAATTTTTAAAAAAATGTTTGTATATATTCCCCCACTCCGCTGGAATTTTTTTCCCCCCAGCCACATAGTATTGTAATTTTTCTTTATTTCGGTTGGCTTCGCATTGTAATTTATATTTTGTAATAATGTAATTGCTCAGTATTATTCTGAGATGTATTTAAACTCTACCCTATTTTTGGGTGTAGCATGTGCAATAGTTTAGTGCATTGTTGTGTAAGTTATTTTATTATATGGGCTAATATTTTTATATTTTTATGTTTCCTAAATCCACCCAAGTCTCCTTGTCCTTGTAGACTGGGAGGCTGTCCCCTTTCGTTCTAACGGTAGTCTCTCTTTTTCTTTATAATTTGTATTATTCCCCACCGTCCCGCTAAGGTCCTTATACCCTCTTAAGTAGGCCGGGTCGATGTGGGTTCCTTTCCTTTCGTCACTTGGTTTAAAACACATGCCAGATACGCAGGTAACGAAGCAAATGACATGTTTTACAAACAAGCCCCACTAAATGGTTCTCCATACCCAGACGTAGAATTGCCCTGGTCCCAAATGAAGGCCATTTCAGGTAACTAATGATCGAGAGGTGGCAAAAAGAATGTGTGAAAGCTGAAACGGGGAGACTCATCTCCAATGTTATTCCTAATATTAATACCCGACCCAGCCGGGGAGGAGAGAAGAAGTCTTTTTCACTGGCCACGGCCCATTTGGAGTCTACCTTATAGGATTTAACCTGGCCTCATCACAGCACTGCAGCTGTGGAGGATTTGGTTCCAACCTCCATTGCGCAACTGAATGCTGCCTCACAGAATCGTGGCATCTTACCATCTTCAAAAACCCAGAGCCGCAGTTGAAAAATCTTTGGTTCCAAAGGGTCGCAACCAGCCAGCTCTAAAGGAATAAAATCTTCAATATCATCAGATTCATTCACTCCAATGGTCAGCTTTTTACTTCAGAATAAGATTACTTCAGACAAGTCTCGTCAGTGTCCATTCAGCGTCATCATTACTGTATATTTTCGCTCTTCGCGTGCACAGTGCTTTCAAATTACTGAATCATCGATAATCGCAGATGATTTCATTTTTCACTGCTCAGTTAAAATCCCCAGTAGCTCTAACAGATCTGCAAATTGATGCATATCTTGAAGTTCACCACTTTTAGAAAGTACCACAGAAATCTACACTGTAATATAGTTCCCAATGTTGTACATATTTGTAAATATATGCTAATGCATTCCAATATTTAGAATTTTTTTCCTTCTTGTATAACTGTTTTATCACTTTCCATGCTCATTTTCATGCTTCAGTTATTTTACCGCATTCTTGTTCGGTAACAGTTTTTCAATCGGTATTTGTCATCCTTCTCATATAGTATGCCTCAAAGATTCTGACCATGCATTGTATCCCTCACGTTACCATTTCCTTGTTCTCAGTATAGTAGCTTGGTAGTCTCAGTAAGCTTCCACTTCCTGCCGATTAAAACCGCTTATAAAGAATCATAAGGACTCTAGGTACGGGGACAGGAGGCGGTGTTATGTTATGTTATGTTATGCTATGTTATGTTATGTTATGTTATGTTATGTTATGTTATGTTATGTTA
>BGPR01015725.1:0-36121 GCA_013235015.1 Araneus ventricosus | reverse complement strand
AGTTTTCTTCTGAGTGGCATCAATTTTGATACTGTTGAGCGTGGATTTTCGTGAAGTATCGGTGGATATCAATTCGTTAGATTGTAATTGCAAATTCAAAATTTTTTTCGCAGAACAATAATTTATTTCTAAAATATGGATAAAGTGAAATTAGCCCGTGTAAGTATATAAAACTCTATTCCTTTCTCTAGCTTTCTTTTTGATGAAAAATGCTACTATTATTCTTAAGCCTATCTATCTTTCACCACGTGTAGCAATTGCAAGAAGCCTTATTCATTCCATATAATATTTTAGTTGTAATTTATTGTTCATATATTGAAATTCTGTTAAGCAAAAAAATAAGGGCCGAATTTCTTATTTGTGGGAGGAGCCCTAACTTCTGAGTATTCAATTTATTGGGTCTTCATTTTAGGTAACTAAAGTTCTTGGACGAACTGGCTCCCAGGGACAGTGTACACAAGTCCGAGTAGAATTTCTAGACGAATCAAATCGTTCTATTATCCGAAACGTTAAAGGGCCTGTCCGAGAAGGTGATATTCTCACACTATTGGAATCTGAAAGAGAAGCAAGAAGGTTAAGATAAAGTCATTTACTACAAAAAAAAATTTCCAGAAGTAAGTTTGAAATTCGTGACTTTGTTCTGTATTTTATATATGTTACGTTTCTTTTAAATCGTCCATAATCTGCATACATCTTGTCTCTATTTTGTGTGTATCTGACATTTCAAGTTACTGATTCTTCCATTGCAATTATGGGTTTTATTTTTAAACAACAAACAAATTTTACAAATATATATATAGTTTGCAGTAACTGATAATAATTCTAGTTTTATTCTGTCTTCGTTCTGATCTTTGTATAAGCCTACTTTACTGGCCCTTCCATAATGTTTTCTAAAGTAGCAGTGATCAATTAATGACCAGTTGCAGAAAAGGTTGCTGTTTCGGAGGAGAATAACACAAACAGGGTTCTCTTCTACTGTCTTCCAATTAGCCACTTGTAATCATTTGTATAAACTCAATTGCTAACTTTTCTGGTATATTACAATTATTGATCGGTATTAAATTTGATCAATATTAAAGAAAAAAATATTTTATATATAAAGTTACCATAAGTGACTGGCATTTATATGGGACATTTAAGTGCGAAATAAATAAAGCGTGGAAGAAGTGAGTAGAGGTAAGTTTATTTGGTCCAACCAAAGTATATGGTACGGTGCCAAACTTGAATTTTTTTGGCAATAAATCACTGGATGTGGCAGGTAACCCAATGGTTTTCTATTGCAACTAAGGGTTTTCTAGTGCAACCTTGGCGAGTTTTCCATGATTTGACACCAGCTTGGCAATGGATGTACCATACACTTTGGTTTTACTGTTTAAAAAATCGTGTGTTTGAGCAATCTAATAAAATGAACACATAGAGTAATGAAAAAATAAAGATCATTTTGCTTTCTCACTTATATCATTTTCTTTTTTCATATCATAAAATTGGGTGGAAATCGCTTTAAAAATATAATGACGAATCAAAATTGCTTTAGTTGTCTCCTGACAACCTGTTTCTTTCGTCCAACCATTGAGTTGACATTGGGGAAAATATTGACTCCACATTTGCAATTGTGTGCTGGGATGGCAAATATGTATTCGCATAGCTTTATTAGACTTAACTTTTGATTTAATATACTTTGTATCTGTAAAAAACTACAGCCAGTTCTCTTCCACATTCAATTTCATAGTTGCTTTGCAGTTTTGGTTATTATAATTTTTCTTTAAATAATTTTTTGGATATACAATCTGTTTAAATAGGTTCTCAGCATTATCAATAATAGGGCAAATAGTAATATGGGACTGAGTAGTGAAATACGGTGTTAGTCCCGTATATAGGGGACTTATGATAACTCCATATATAATTTGCATTTTGAAGAAAACAAAATGCAAGTAGTCTGTGCCTATACATCTTGAATATCTGGCTGCAAAATCTTATAACTGTTGGTTATATATTTTAAAAAGCATCCCTTTAAAATTGAAATTTTATTTGGTAAGTGAAATAAGGAAAAGGCTTCTTGAAATCGACTATAATACTATTATTGAAAGAGCGCTCGTATGTTCTTCATACACCACGAAGTTAGATTATAGGCAGAAACAATCGCATCTATACTTATAAAAGGCAATGTTTGTGTGTGTGTGTGATGTCCAGATGAATCTTATCGCACTTGCAATTTTGCACACAGGTAGTCTTAATGGTGACTATGCCCCTCAGATTCGGAATTTTGAAATTTAATGTAGAAAATTTTTATTTAATATTTTGTGTGCTAATTTCTCAATAAAATCACTTGATGATCGTACGAAGAAAAATAGATGCACCATTGGAAAGAAAATTTTTCTTTCTTATGAGGTTGGTTTTGAATTTCTAATGTTATTTACTGAATTTTGAAAAATGGTCACTTTTATGTTAATTTTTCATTTGGGTTTCTTAAAATTCTTGCATCTGACGTTCTAATAATGCTAAAAAAAAATTTTCAGGTTATAACTGGAACATTTCTGACGGATTTAAAACTATGACCATTAAAATGCCTTCATTTTTTTTATTATTAAATTAATATTTCCTTATCGGTTCAGTTTTTTTGCTAGCAAACTTCTTGGTGAGACGCTGATTGACATTCTCCGTTCATTTGCTGGCATCGAAGAATGCAGGGGATGTCATAACCTTAAACTGGATGACTCGATAATTATTTCGACAGTGTCTTAGCATGCTTCTTTGTTTCGTATATTTTGCTTGCTGTCTATTAATGATTTTTACACTGCAATTTTTTTTAATATTTTGGATTAATGTACTCTCTACTGTTTACCTTATAAGCAATAATGTGTATCTTTTTGTTTTCAAAACTTTTTCATGTCATTGTGGGCAGGGTTTTTTGTTAAAGTCATGATGGCATGGGCAAAGCAGAGCACATACTGCTAGTATATCTATAAAAATTGAAAATTTGTCTATTCTACATTTTGGGAAACATCACATTTATTACACAAACTGTTCTAGCAGTTTTCAAAAGAATTGTGTACCTTGTTTATAATTCTTAAAAAAAAAAAAAATTGTGTTAGACTTAAGAACATGGTGCAGTCACCAAAGTTGAATTTTTTGGGGGTGATTTCTTACCATATCTAGTAATTATAGATATCCTTAAGCAAAGCTGTTGATGAGTTTTGGGTTGGCTAGCGTGCTGTTGCCACGTTTGGCAAGAGACGGCACCATGTTCTAAAATCTTACTGGTTGTTGTAAAATCAGGATATTAAATTATCACATCTGCAGTGGGTTCCTAACCTTATTATAGGATCATTCCATGTCAAGCGACCCAGAAAAAAAATAATTGGTTGCTTGACCATTTTATAATCAAATGATTTTTTGTATGTTGATTCCTACATAATTAGAGAGTCCAAAAAGTCCAATTTTAATTTTTATCTTTTTCTGCATTCCGATGGCAGCCATTTTTGTTTTACAAAACATGCTGATTTTTGCATTTGTAGGGATTTGCGTTAACTTTTATTACTCGGAACTGGTTAACCCGAGCGTAATGAAACAAAAACCAGTTTATTCAGGAAGATACAGCCTTTATTATCTCCAGTACACATTTAAGGAAAATTGTATCCCAAATAGCAAAAATCAGCTTAAAAGTTTGACTTTAAAAATGACAATTTTTCAGTTTTTGAAGGCATATAATTCTCAAAAGGAATCTATTCTCCATATTACTTTTGTGGGGATGTGTAGCTACCTTAATGTACTGTATTTACAAAAATTTTCAACCCTGATATTTGCTTCTTTTAAGAGTTACGGGCTTTCAAAATCCGAAAATTTCAAAAAAATCCAAATTTTGACACCTTATGTCTTTGTTGGGGCAAAGTTTAAAAATCTGAAATTTTTACAGATAAACCCTCTATAGTGTATTATATTGCTGTAAAAATTTCATGTTTGATATTTATCTACAAGTCAAGCTGTAGGACTTTAAAAATCCCATAAAAAACGTATTTTTTGCCAAAAATGACAAAGCATAAATTTGACTAAATATTTTTATCATCAATAATTATAATATGACCTCAAGTAATATTTGTAATTAAGATTACAATTAAAATTAATTTTTATGGCATTTATATTTTCAATTAATGCACTATTTGGTGCATTAATTTTACTTCTAATTTTATTCTATTTATAAGATAATCTCTTAAAATGCTGTAGGCCTAATATACTTATTCAATTCAGACCTTTTCAAAACTTTTGAGATAGACTTCAACAAACCAAAGCAAGTCTCCAGCGACCATACACTAAACAAATATTGACACCAGCAAAAATGTTTGAATTTTGTCACAAGCATTTAAAAGGAATTGTCTTCACTTACATAAAAGATGAAAAAATGATTCAACATCATAAAAATAAACTTCTTGATTGATTTGAAAACTCTGCGGCAATTATTGATACAAGGAGTTTTCATTGTTTTGTTCCCGTGTCAGAGATTAACCTGAGGTGCTTCATTACTTCACAAGCAACGGAATATGAAATTCATTCCACTACAAAAGCTGTACAAATAACACTTCACACAAGAGATTCTGTTGCATGTGTATGTGATGGTCAGTGGTGGCTGGCAGAGGTGAATGACATTAGAGATATAAAGATGTGCTTGTAACATTTTATCATCCCTGCCTGTCCAAGATTAGCTTTTAATTTAAAAAAAGAAAGACCAGACTTGGGAGCCTATGAACAGTGTTTTAGAGAAACTAAGTGCCTTAGAACTACAACAACTACTGGAAGGACACATAACATTTCACCAAAACTAAGTGAAGAAATATCAAAACTTCTTTATGAATACAAATCAAGGTAGAACGATAAACCTGACTCGCATGTATAGTATATCCATACTTTTGTTATGTGTTAGTTGTAAATAATATATCAATACTTTTATTTGAAGTTTTAAAGTGTTTAAACAATGGTAATCATAGTAAAAACTGTGTTATAAAATAAGTGAATAGAGAAGCCTCAATTATACTGTGGAACCTAAAGTGACCATGAAACATTCAAATTTTTCAACTTCACTATACATTTAAAGTGTGCACAAGCTACTTCATATAAAAAAGGTAAGTTTATATGTAATAGTAGTTATATCATATTATAATTTATTAATGATAGAAATAATACTTAGTCAAATTTATGCTCCATTTTTGGCAAAAAATGCATTTTTTATGGGATTTTTAAAGCCTTCTAACTTGACTTGTAGATAAATATCAAACATGAAATTTTTACAGCAATATAATACACTATAGAGGGTTTATCTGTAAAAATTTCAGATTTATAAACTTTGTCCCAACAAAGATATAAGGTGTCAAAATTTGGATTATTTTGAAATTTTCAGATTTTGAAATCCCGTAACTCTTAAAAGAAGCAAATCTCAGGGTTGAAATTTTTTGTAAATACAGTACATTAAGGTAGCTACACATCCCCACAAAAATAATATGGAGAATATTCCTTTTGAGAATTATATGCCTTCAAAAACTGAAATTGTCATTTTTAAAGTCAAACTTTTAAGCTGATTTTTGCTATTTGGGATACAATGTTCCTTAAATGTGTACTGGAGATAATAAAGGCTGTATCTTCCTGAATAAACTGGTTTTTGTTTCATCAACCCCGGGTTCAACAGTTCAGAGTAATATAAGTTAACACAAACCCCTACAAACACAAAAATCAGCATGTTTTGTAAAACAAAAATGGCTGCCATCGGAATTTAGAAAAAGATAAAAAAAAAATTAAAATTTGTCTTTTTAGACTCTGTAATTGTGTAGGAATCAATACACAGAAAATCATTTGATTATAAAATGGTCATGCAACCAGCTCTGGATCACTTGACATGGAATGACCCTATATTGATATTTTTAGTTTTAAGTACGCATCTTAATCGCATTAGGTATTGTAAACAGATGATTAGGACTGTGCCGATTTTCGATGCATCGGAAAACATCGATGCTGCGCAATCATCGCCGTTCCGATGTCTGTATTGTCGTTTTTTCGAAGCATCGGAAATTCCGATTTACCCGCGATGATGTGTACGTTTCCCGATGCATCGTAGACATCGATGTCCACACGCGCTGCGAAGAGCATTGTTCCCGATTGCACATCGTTGACCGCAAGTGCGCGGCGTTTCTCCGATCATCAGTGACTACCGTGGCGTGTCTTTCTTCCATCGTGACTCATCAAGCAGAGACATACGTTGCGAAGTGCAGATCGTTGTGTTGACACGATGAATCCCGATGTGACCGCGAATGAAAACGATGAAAATAACTCATCTCGAGAATTGAGGAAGCGAAGTGTTTAGTTTGTTGTAGAATCTCTCAGTCATCGAAACCTGCATTATTTCGTGTGGCCTCATGCTTTCTTCTGATCGTGTAAATTCTCTGATGTTGTTTTAAGTACAAGGGTATAATTATCAATCCTGTCGTTCATCGTTTGTTTGGTTGAAGAGAAGATTGTATTAATTGTTTTTAATATACGATTTGTTGATAACTAGACAAATTTATAGTATTTTTTGAGACTTTATTTGTTAGGTAACTAAGGATTGAGTTTATTATCAGCATATAAATGCCTTAATCAACCACTCAAAATTGTAAGAATGGAAAATTAGGCAATAGTAAGTGCGAAACATTGATGTATCGAAATATCGCGATGTTAGAGTGGCGATACATCACGATGCTAAAACTTGAACATCGCCCAGTCCTACAGATGATATCAATAAGCTTTATATATCAGATTATGACTTGCTAGTTTGAAAAAGGAATTTAAAATTGTATATATCAATTTAAATTATAGCACCGTCTTTAAATACTACTTCACAACGTTGAGTAACGTTTAAGAGGCTAGTTAATACTATGAGTATGAATATGATGCATCTGTAGGGTTGCCATACATTCCATGTATATGGACTGTCACTGAATTTCACTACTCAATCGCATTTTTTTTCCCTAAACTTTGCAGACGAAAGAAACAGATTGTCAGTGGAGACGATTGAAAATGACTTGCATCAAATTTTATAATTATGTGAAAGAAGAAAATGATATGATAAAATCAATTTTAAAATATGGCTGGCCGTAAAAATTATTAGCCTTGCATCTTTTTATTTTTTTAAATTTTATTGCATCTTAAACTTCATTAATTTTTTATCTGAATAAAATAACTATTGCCTACTTGCTTTTTTCATTTGTTTTATTTTTCTTTCACATTTATAGCAATGCTTGACAATTATGACATCCCTGTGTACTGTAATGTTAAAAGAACTAAATGATTGAAAATACAATTCCATTAGGCACTGTTCGTCACTTGGATTTAGCAATGAGTGTTATTGCTAAGGTTTAATAAGTTTTTGTGGTCTTCTAATGGGATTGTTGGATTGAATTATATATATATGTTGAAAAATTGGTTAACATGGAGTGAGAGTTTGTCAGTGGAATACCAATATCGATACAGCTGCCTTAGAAATTGATATATTGTTTACATTTGAATTGTTTTTAAAAATATTATTTTTATAGAAGCATTGGTCAGCTCCTGATGCATGTTGAGGGACCATGCCACTTTTTAATTCCATTGTTTATTTTTTGTAGAGTTAGATGGCATGTGTTTGCACATTCAACTATTAAATTAAGGATTCACAGCACTTCAGAAATTCTGCCCTTATTAGTATTGTCGACATTACATTTATACGTTCAAAACCTAATTACATTGGTGTTCTCCCAGACTTATCCAATGAAAATTTTGGAATTGGGTGTTGAAATGGCATTCATTAAAATTTGGCTAAAGATATAAACTGAAGATACCAATCACTTTTGTCATATGAAAAATGACTTAACAATAATCTATTAAATTGCATTAATGGTTAAAGAATGAAAATATTACTGTCTCTGTAGATGAATTTTTACTATGAGAAATGACGTTTAAAATTACTTCAAGTAATATACATTTCCCTCCCTGAGAGATGTGTTTAGTTGCTAATCTGCATTTCTATTCCTATCATTGTATAGTTCCTAATTGGTGCTTTTCTTTTTTTAGAATTGTAGCTGTTGGCTGGAAGTCTGATGTTTACCTAACATGTGACCAAATAAAGTTATTCAGCTGCACATTTGTTTCATCATTTCTCTTTTACAGTTAACATTTCATGTAACATGTTCACTTTTGTTACCACAATTTTATATGTTCATAACATTTTAAAAATTTGTATTGTGGGCATAAATAAACATTTTTAGAGTTAACTTAAGCATCTGTCAATAGTAAATGAATTATAATACTTCTGCAAATGTTTAATTCGGAGGTGACACATTTTTAAATTTTATTTAATTCAGAATATATTCCATTAATGAATTTTCTTAATGTATCTAACAGTTGTAGGGAAATGAAAGCTCTAGTCTTGTGTTACTGGAAGCAGAATTTATTATAACTAAATGAAATTCATTCATTCATAGTTTCTGTATTACAGAAATTCAAACTACTTGACAGTTTTTTTATAATTTGCTCACAAAAGCTGTGAAGAAAGGTTCCATGACAATAATTCTTTAAACCCTTGCATAGACAGAATTGTTTTTATATTTAGCATTTCATTCAGTCGCACATTTTTTAATTTTACTCTTATTGTCAAGTTAATTTCTGCAGTAAAAGTAATTTCAAGTATTAAAAATTCATTTGGTCTAATTTTTTTGTGAAGTTGCAAGATTTAAGAAGTGCAGCTGATATTCTCATTTTAATTCAAAATAAAGTTGCCAGCAATAAGAGGATTTGGTGTTTATATTTACATGCTTATTGATTTTCATTGAGTGCTTATATATATATATATAACATGTGTTGTATTTGGCAGCCGGTTTCATGTGTTTTTGAATCTTTCAACTTTGGTCACAAATATTGAAGTTTCATGATAATTTTTTATTAAAGTTCAGTGTTTTGTGCCCTCGTATAAAATTTGCTTAGTAGCAATCTGGTTCCAGTCTTTACATGTATGAGCATTTTGGATGCAAATCATATTTAAGTAGTTTCTTGAATTGTACATTTTTGGAATACTGTACCCCTTCATTAGTGATTTTCTCCATATACCAGGGTTCGTACGCGTCCTTAAAAGTCCTTACTTTTACATTTAGTCCTTACAAATCCTTATTTTTATGCCCCATTTTTAAAAAGTCCTTACTTTTTACTCTGCCATTATTAAAAAATTTTAAATTTCACCGACTATCGTTTTTCTAATTCCTCCTTCTCTGCGGCTCTAATCTCGGTCGACGTGGCTCTCGCGGAATGGGGTGGGGGGACGACACTGCTCGCGTTCTACGAATCCATATCCATCGCATACACTTTGGAAAATAAGGGAGGAGTTACAGATGGTCTTTATTGGTCCATGGTTCCATAGGAATAATTATCAAAAGTGCTGTTACCATTTTTAGAACAGTATCAAAGTTATAAACCTTTACTTCCATTTTTTGCCAGTGATGTTTTTAAAACTTGTTAATGATTGCATTCAAAATTTTGAAACCAGAGAATGAAAGAATTGAGAAACCTGAGACTTTATGCAAATTCAACTTCAGTGACCCAAACTTGTATGATGATAAAAGTTAAGTGTATTTAGGATTTGCTGCAGAGCAAATAATAAAAGAAAAGATAAAAAATAAGGAATTAGCAGACAAGGATGTTTTCACACTCGGACAAGATAGTCGAAAAACATCATAACGATGATAAAACATTTCATGCAGAAATGTCCTGTGAATTACGTACTAGTAAGGCCTGCGATTTGCATTGATCCAAGGGCAATGGCTGGATATCCCGAAAAAGCCCAGGGAAAAATGAAAAAGGTATTGATTGTATTGTCGCAAAATAAACGTATTGTGGGAAAAGATTGCGACGAAATTTTGTTACTCTATGCAGATTTTCTGTTAAATATTGTAAAGCCAAATTCATCTGAATTTACTTCTTTCAATCCAAAGAGAGATTCCCTTGATAATTTTTTACAAACTTATTTTAGCAATAATCATTATGAAAAAGTTTGGAAGATTATCAAAATGGTATTAATACTGTCACATGGACAATGAGGTTTTTCGGTGAACGAGGCGCTGGAAATAGAAAATTTAAAAGATGCTTCGTATATTTTCCAGCGTGTAAATCATGAATTTATTAAGCTGTCTGGGGCTATTTATGACTTAAAAATTACTAAAGAAATGAGGACGGCTGCCACCTCAGCTAGAGCAAAATACATGCGGTATTTAGAAAGTGAAAGATCCAAAGAAAAGACTGAAACGAAAAGCTCTAGAAGAAGAAATAGATTTTTTAAAGCAAAAGAAAATGTTCCTCCAAATGGACATGCACCAAACAAATGAAAAAGCAAATGATTTAGCTAATGAGGCTGAAAAGTCAAAGAACATAAATTTATTTATTCAATCGCATGAACTAAGAAAAACAATTTCTGAAAAAGAAATTAAAATAAATACCTTGGATGTGAAATTGAATGAAAAAAGTATGGAATTAAAAGATATTTAATTTGATTACCAGTTTCATGGGAGTTTTTTTCATCAATTTATTAACTCATATTTTTAGGAGTTTTGTTGTGTTAAATTTGTAATGTATCTTCTATGTTTTATATTATAATTTATCATCTAATAGGTTGAATTTGCAAAAATGAGATTTTATTTAAAAATGCGTGCGACAATTCGTTAAGTTTATTCAATTTAGAGGCCCTTATTTTTTGGTCTTTTTAGTCCTTAAAAGTCCTTGATTTTCTTTTAAGGAAGTGTGTACGAACCCTGTATACAGATTTCCAAACTTGAAAATCTCTTTATCAGATAGAAATGGTATATACTTAATTGACCATTATACTATTTAAGGCTGTCTATAAATGTATCTTGTTCAAAAATTATAAAGCCCTTCACAGCAATGTAAATTTGTTTGTGTTCAGAGATTCTAAATATGCAACTTGGGAAGTAATTGATCTTTCTACTTTAAATGAATAAACTGTACAGTCTTGCTTCTTATCTTGGGTACTTATCAGCTTTTATGAAAAGGATCTGAGACTTTAATTCTCTTGGTTAAGAGGCTGGCAAGTTATTGCTGTGTTAGCAAAGATGCTTTCGTAAACCCTTATTGAAGATCACTCTTTATCCCCAATCTGGTTATGAAGTCATTTAATGCATTTGCTGCAGTGTGAAGTTATATTAATAGTTAACCCTCCATTATTTGTAGGGTACAGGTGTCTCAAAATGCTGCACTTTAAATTCTATGACATGTTTAAAGGTCAAATTTCTAGTACCTGTCCTTGAAACACTCCCCAACAATATTCATTCCAATTAGAAATCCAAATACACAGGAGATAAGAAAATACAATAGGCGTATCCCACACAACTACGCAACAGGGATTTGCAATTGATCATTCTTATGCTAGTTCTGTAGCAATGCATCCTGTGTGAAATACTGGCACTTTGCTTAATTTAATTTCAAAAATAATTTCTTGTTCTAAAAGACTAGTATAACAGCAAATAACTGGTTTCAAACTTGGGAAAAAGTGAAATGAGATTAATTTATGTCGATAAAATTCATTTAAATGGGTGGGAATTGACCAGATAAGTAATGTGAGTATTTGGCGCTGCGCTTTCATAATTATTTACGAGGTACTTTTCAGTTCTTATTGACCAGGTGATAAAAAAAAATTGATATTGTTGCATTTTATAACAAAAAGGGTGATGTTCTAGATCAGATATGCCAGAAAAATATCTGAAGAAATACTTGGCATTGGATTATTTTTCTTCAAAACAACTACTATTGATGCTTTTCTAATTTTCAAACACTAAGGATACGAAATTACTTGCTGCAATTGAAAGTTTCAGTTAGATACTTATCCTTCAAATTTTGTGTAGAGCAGCCCAATGCCTGCCTTCCAATAGAATTTTTAAAAAATCATACTAGGAATCAATGGTACAGGACCAATAAACAGCAAAATCAATGAGTAATAAAGGTGGATGCAAATATTGTGGAAGAAATAGGGGACAAAACTACCCAAAGATATAGTCATTAATACTGTAATTGGGACTAGTAAACATTTAAAAGTATGTAAAATGTTGCGATTTTTATAGATTATAAAAATACTTTTTTTTTACATTTCTTGGACGTTTAATCAATTTTAAAATATCTTTTTGGGGGAGGGAAGATTGGGGACATGAACCCCACACACCTGACCCTGTAACAAAATTTCATGTGTATAACACAGGGGGGTTAAGAATGCTTGCGTCAGCATAATTTCAATTTAAAGTTGCATGTAGGTACAGATTTTGTTTAGCTTGATATCCTTTTGGTTGTATTATTACTTAACTATTTTTAGGTGAAAACCATATTTGTGAAGGTAACTTTGATAAAACTATATACAGTGGAATCTCCCTATAACGAAATCGCTTGGTTCCAGTTGAAAAATTCACTATACGGAGATTAGGGATTTTTGCAGTTATTTAAGTAAATGTTATAAACTTTTTAGTATGTGCGATAAGTTCCAGAATATTTAATTGACTTTCAATTAAAAATGAAGCAATATTTATTATAAATTTGTTAAAATTATACTAATTTTTATTGTATAAATAAAATTCTCAAAATGACAGTTCACCAATTTAGAGAATAATATGTACTAGCATGGATAAACATAAAATGCATATTGTCACATCTATTTGCTGTTTCCACCCCGATTCTTGGAATCTTGACCAGTAGAAATGTTGCTCCCTCTGTAGAAGCCCAGGTCCCCACAACTGCATTACCCTTCACATAACATTCTATTATGTGTTATCGCTGGAATGAACAATGCGAGTGGTTCCAGAAACAGGCACTTCTGAGCGATTTGTTTGCACAGAAATTAGCAACTTTTTTCAAAAATCGAAAAGATAAAGGTCTGAAAAGATTCGTTATAGGGAGACAACCGCTTCGTTATATGGAGAATATTTTGAATGTTATTTAACCTTCCGATTCAAAATTTCGTTATAGGGAGAAATTCGCTGTAGGGAGACTACTGTATTATATGCAGACGCGACACATTTCTGCTTTTTCGGCATTGAATTTAATCAATCTTGGGATTGATGCAAATCTGCATTAAAATTTTTATTAATGTGTTGGGAGGGGTTTGCAAACAAAATCTGCACGCCATGTGCAAATTTTGTGTATGGTTGGTTCTAAGGCAAAAGAATTTGGAATTCGTAGGATGTTGCGTAATTTTGCCGAAAGCGCTTCAGCATCCGAGTGATGTACCGACGTTTTGCTGCGCTTTTGGTCAAAGTTCAGCATTGGGAGGAATGCATTCTTTTCTTCCTCCTTCCATCTAGTCATCTTCGTTTTATCCAATCAGAATGCGGAATAAATTCTGATTGGATGGAAATCATCCATGAATTTCTTCCGATCTGAATTTCATGAGACAAAATTCGTTAGCTCTCCATAAAGGAAGCCATTTTATTTTCGCGTTCTTTTCAACATTCTTTTATTCGTTTTTGTGAGTTATTTCAATTTAATTTTTGTTAGTTTTCATTCTCTAACGTTTGTCTATCAACAGGATGGTGACTATTGTTTCCGATAGTCCAAAATTGCGGGATATAGATAAAAATGAAAATAATAAATTCCGATGTGACTGGCTAGAAAGAAAAAAAAAATTTAATATGTTGGGGAATGGGGGTAAAAAAAGAGCGGAGCATGCAAACAAAAACTGTGCTCCGTGTGCACATTCAGCATAATATCAGATTTGATAGATAAAAGATCAGGAACAATGCATATTGAAACATATTCTTCAATTCAAAATGTTAAATACAAAATGAGCAAAGACTAGTCTGCTGTTGAGTATGTTCAAAAATTTAGAATTGATTATTTTAGAAATTTAAGATTTGGTATGATGACATTGGTAGTAATGTCTGAAAAAATGTAAGGTCATCGAGCACATGCTACCCAGGTGGAACTTGATAGTAAGAAAATAACATTGGAGAAAAAGAACCCCCCCCCATCAAAGAAAGACAAAAAAAGATTAAAACATGAAAGAAAGCTTGAACTGTTATCTCAAAAAATAAAGGTTAAAAATACTGTATAAATAAAAAAAGTTTTTACATGACCATAATTTTTTTTAGTGAGAATGTTTATCGTAGTTTTTATTTTAACAAAACTTCCTGCTAGTTTTTATTTTTAATCCATTAATTTTCTTTTATACTTATAATAATTCTACAATACTTTTAATATCTCAAGCACATTTTGTATAAATTTATTCCTTTTTACGGTTCAATTAATCATACTTATTTTAATTTTTGCTGTTTATGTTTGGCACGATAAATTATTTATGAAGTTCAGCTTTTTTTGTTCCAAGCCTGCGTCATGTCTGTATAAGTATGTACTAATTAATCAGTGAAGATAATTAGTAATTACTGATAATTAGTCTATTCTTTTCTATAAGTTATTGAAACAATTTTTATGAAAATTCTAAATGTCTTGACAGCTCCATTCAACATTGTTTTATAATGTAGATTATTCTAAACAATAACAGCCGAAAAGAACTTTATTTCAAGATAATAAAAGTTTGCAGTGCAGAACTTTGGACAAAATGCATTATTTGATGCAGATATGCTATTTCCAGGATTTCATCTCTTGCAAAAAAAATTCTTCATTTTTAGAAAAAGCCAATTCGAACCAAAAAAGTTGAAATGTTTTAGTTTTCATCATTAACTAATGTTGCCTTTTATTTAATTAGAGCTATATGGAATTATTAATCAATGCTATAAATATATTTTTATTTGAACTTAATGCATACTTCTTGCTTAAATACATTTGAAATATAATGCAGGAATTCTATAAAAGGATTAAATAAATTTGAATGAAGCGTCAAATTACAATTTTTGTTGAAAGTAAGGAATATAATTTTTAACTTTTATTAATTGCATGCTCCTGTTATGTAAAAGTCTACAAGTGGCATAACATTCATGTATGCATAAATTAATATACATTTCATGCCAATACACAAAAAACAGCTTGTTGCATACCTTATGAAATTGAGTTTAGGTACAAAATTTTGTGTTTGTTTTTTTACAAGTAGAATTTTATGTGGCGTTTTAATCCTCCTAGCAGCGGAGACAGCTTTTTCTGTTTTTCAATGTTCAACTCAAAACTAGATAATCCATATTTATGTTTATATTTTCTTTAACATCCATGGATAAAGTAGCCTTGAGATTTCAGAGATATGATTAAATGCAAAAAAGATTTGTTTATTCACTTTAAAAGCCAAGTTCACTAACCTGAAAGCTATACAATCAAAATAACGGTGCTCAGAGGGTTAATTATTAATTTGACATTAATATAGTAATTGTAATGCTTAAATATGGTATAATAACGGATTTGAAAAATCTTAGTGACTGAAAACAATCTCCCATGAAGTTCATACATTTTTAAATAAATTACTGTAGTCATCAAGTTTTAAAAAAAGCCTAAAGAAAGGAAGCCAAATTTTTAAACAGTCGCAACAGAATAACACTCATTTGAGTTTAATGAATAGGCATGTTATTAATTTAATTTGCTTCTTTCAAAAGCTTTGTAAAATCTAGAAATGATGCAATTTCAAGGAATAGACTGATTTATTGAAGCTTTGGGCACAGTTACAAATTTTGATCAGTTTAAGAATACATTGCTTATGAATATCAAAGAAATTTCATTGATACAAAAGTAGAGTAAAATATATATATTATCACATGACTGATTGGCGATGGTTTATAAATTGCTGACAAATAAATTTAAACCAGCAATCTCATTTAAATTCAATTTACGCAATATTTTAGAAATGAAATTTAGAAATTCATACATGTAAAAAACAAAAATGCTTTCATATTATGAATAATAGAAATATAAATTAAAATGTAAAAATTATAAATAAGAAACAGAAGATTTAAACAAAAAACGATGACAATACACCTTTTTGCATGCTCAATGCAACAGCATCAACAAAAGAATTACAACAATTAATATTTAAAACGCATAAAATAGATAAATCACATAAAATAGAATTTTGAAAAATCTTATCTTAATTATAACACTTAATTATATAATACTAAGAGTTTTTAATTAAGTTAATTAATTTTTACTTATTAATTTCTAGTTAATATCTTTGGTAAATTTTGATAATTATAACTGTTTATATTATGAAACTGATTGGTTAACCCTCTGGTTCCTAACACCATTGGAACAGAGGGACCTCAAAGTTCCTCTTTCAAAGATAATCAAAATTCACTTCCCCCCCCCCCACACTCAAAAACCACAATGACAACTGGCACTCTCCGAATTCTAAGAAAACCCCTCTTATTTCCCAAACCCTTCTGGGCGAGCCACTCCAACAAAGAAAGTGTGGGTGTGAAATCAATCGCATTTAACGAAAGGGGGTGGAAACTTTACAGGGATATTCGGACAGTTGCTATCATTTGCTTGTAAAGACATTTGGGACGTTCCTGTATCATAAGAGTTAATAAATACCACAAGGAAAAATGAATATTCCCTTTGATTATACTGATGCCCAATCTGTCTAAAGGATACAAGATAAAAAGATTTTTACTTATTTGCAAATAAAAATCAAATCAATTTTAAATGCAACACAAATGCATAATACATTTAATTTTGATTTCCACATAAAACTAGCTGCACAAGTTTTTTTTTTTTTTCCACACAGAATTTTACTATCATTCGATCTAATTTCATTTATAATAAACATGATACCAAATGCCACTCATATATATATATATATAAATTATTGCACAGTAACAAAGGGAAACACAGAAAATAAGTCTTTAAGACCAAACAGAGTATGCAAAATAGTACACATTTTTTCAACATGAAGAAAAGTTTTATGCAAAATATAGCAATATTAAATATTTAAAAATATGCATAGTGAATATATATGTATCTATATTTAGTAAATATGAAAACTAATGGTTTATAGAGTAAACAGACTAGATATTAACATTTGTTTCTCGAAGAAGTCTAATGAATGTAGGATGCATGTTTGTAAAACACTTCCACCAAATAATCTATAACTACGTCAAAGCAGAAAACAACATACTAAAAGAAGCATAACTGCATATATATAAATAGAATTCAATAAAGTCGATGTAATTTTATAATGATTATTAAATTATTTGAGGATAAACAATGTCAAAATAGGAAATACAGGAGTCCAAAACATAAAAATTTGTACACAATAATTAAACATAAAAGTGATAAAAATAAATACAATATCAATATGCTGCCTTTGAGTTAATATTTCAACATCTTTTAAAAATTTTATCTATAAGTTAGTAACACCTCAGTAACTTCACTGAGAAGAATAACAATATATTTCAAATATATTTAACATTCTTTCGATTCTAATTAAGTATGCTCCGAATGCATTATGTATCTCCTTTTACCGAGTTTCAGGAATATTATCCATTGTGTTGTAATTGGCTACTGGAGTATCAATTGCAATGTTTTGTAATGTTATGTCTTCATCTTTTTCTTTGTGCTTACTGAAGAAATCCGACACATAAAATGTCTGCAAAATAAAAATGAGTAAAATAAAAGATTGTCCAACTAAACAATAACAATTATTTATTTTTATTATCATCTTTGCATCATAAACACACGACTGATTTGTAATGCTAGATAAAAAAAAAAAACATTAACATAGTAGCTTTTCTAATTAATATCAAAAGAAGCCTCCTAACATGTATATAATTCTCATTCTAACCACTTTCCTACTTGGCTAAATTTTCATTGCAATTCTGTATAAGAAAAGTCGGGGGGGGGGGGATCAAAATATTAACTTTCGAATATTTACAAATTTATAGAAATCATTAATGTTTCTCTTGTACAAAAGTAGTGAGAAAATATAACATAAAAAATGCTATTTCAATAAAATTACTTAGAACTAAAATAAGACCATATCAAAAACTCTAATATCTTTCACAAATAAATTATACAGTTGAACCCTGGAAATCCGAACCCCGGTAATTCAAACAACTTTTTTTAGTTTTCTGAAAACTTTTTACTAAAAAAATGAAGGGAAAATAACAATTACGAATCAGAAACAAATCTAATGATTAGTCCTAACTTAAAAGAAGTATTTGAAGTGGTCTTTAAGAATGAATACAGCACCTTAATAAGTAGAAACAAATTGAGATCCTCTTTTTACCCTCAAATTGTTTGCCACAGTACCGTGTGAATCGCCGTGTGCTCTTTCCGTACGCTTTCACAGAGCGCCCAATCAATATACTCTACTGCATTTGGCATATTGAGTATTTTACAGGATTTTCCAGATAATCCGAATTTCCCGAAATCTTAACAGAGGTCAGACCAATTAGTTCGGATTACCGGGGTTTACTGTATGTAACACTTTCCTAAAACAGATGGATAACTGAAATAAAGTATTAATCTTTCAATTTTTAAACCAAATGAAACAGCAAATATAAAAGTGTTCTTTAGGACAGTGGCAGACTGGGTTTGAAAATAACTGTTGCCAGCAATCAATGGGGGCCCACTCGTATTAAAAATGATCTTTTTCTCTATATATATTTTAAAATTTTATTTATTATAAATATAATCAATTAAAATCAATAAATGGACATGATATACTATATAAATTATTATATATTGTTATTATCTAAAAAGCTGTTATATATACTAATAGTTCTGTGAACAGTAGACATCGCTCCTCCCCACCCCCACCAAAAAAATTCTGCTCTTCATTTCAGTCTTTAAAAGTTTACCATTTATTTTTCGAATTCAAATTATTTGAGCAAGTCTCTGCTTTTATCAATATTAACAAAATCACAATGAAATGTAATTTGTTATTATTAGAGGTATCTTTGGAGGCATTATGAACGGAGTTTCGTTTGGCTACAATCGTTGGAAAAACACTTAACACTACATAAAACGCAACCATTTAAGCGTCCACCATCTTGAAACGGAATAAAAAAAAATATAAATCTTTACACATACGGTGGTTTTCGCCGACATCAAAGAGCATTCACACCAAATTCAAAGAAAATCGATTTAAAAAAAAAAAAAACTTGTAGATTTTTATAAAAGACGAATAATTCCTCTTTACATATAAAGAACTAAACTTTTGTACTAAATCAATTTCAAACTAGACAGTTGAAAACAAGAAAATTATAAGTTAAAGCTGCATTTTATTTTTTTTAAGCAATAAATTCTAACACGAAGTACCATAGTGTTATTTCTATGTTTTGCTTCTGATCATGCTTTTGTATGCAAATGTCAACAAATAATAAAAGAGAATGTATGTGTAGGTTGTTGTTTGTCTGTTTATGTTCTACAGTCCATTGACTCTAGAGCCATCAAATTTGGTACAAGCATACTATAAGAACGTAGGAATGCATCTCGGAAAGTTTTTAAATTTTAATTAATTAAAAATTAAGCAAATTTTTTCAACTACAACTCAAAAAATATTATCACATAAAAATATTTTTTACCCATTATTAAATTTCAAAATTTTTATCTTTCAATGTGATGCCAGTTTAGTTGCTGTGCAATTTTCCCTTAATTTTGCAATTGGAAAAATAATATTTTTAAGCATAATATTTAACAATACTTTGAAATGTTGTAATGAAAGTGAATAAACTTTCATTGCTTCAAATCAATAAATATTATATTTGTCTTCTGATAAAGAAGAAGCATGATATAAAATTTTATTTTCATCTTATGATATAAAAAGTTTCTTTAATGCAATAAATTGCATTCTATTTCCCCTTTTTTTTCAGTTCAATTTTTTTCTTTCCGCATTACTTCAAATAAATTTACTTTTTAGACATATTTACAATATTATTATGATATATTTAATTTTTAACAATGATCTTAAAACTCATCTTTCCTGTTACGAAAAGAAAGTTTTTCCTGGAGATTATATTATTCATTTTGTGCTTAATTAGGTTAAATATTCACTCTATAATTAGCTTAATAAAGTGTAATAATTGTAATATAAATTAGAATTATGCTTGACCAATAAAAAAAATAACTTCATTGACTCTTAAGATTTTTAGCCTTTTTTATCTGCTAAATTTAAAAACCTAAGTCATTAATTTCATTAGATGCGAAACATACTACATCAAAATTTAGTTCAAATATTAATACATTTCCTGTCCACTGTTTTTCAATTTTTTAACTAATTTATTTCTTGGTTTTATGTAACAATTAATGGCTTCAGCTTACCAAAAGTCAGATCACTTGGTGAATATAAAGTTGGCTGGCATAATTTAATCCATACAGTTAATAAGATGAATTATTCAGCTATTCGCCGAAAGCTGTCAGTATTTAATACACCTCTCTAAGTCTTTTTTCTCCTTTTTTAAGATATGCTATGCATGTTCTACTCTCTCTTTGTTGACAGAAAACAGGAATACCACTTCCCACAGCCCAATTATTTGTCACGAAAGAAAGGGCCCTTTACAGTTTTTAAAACCTTGTTAACATAACCAAAGAAGCACCCCCTTAGACCCTCTACCCCAAGGAAAAGGTGAGTTTCCCCTTTTCACCGATGCTATTTAGTCAAATTACATGATTCCCCCTCCCCTTGTAAGTTTCAGAGGTTCAAAGTAGACAATTTTCTTTGTTCGCTTGTCTGTCAGTTTTACTACTGAAAAAAGCACTAACAACAAAAAAGAATGTTATTTAGACATTTCCCAAGGACCACAGCCTTCCTGCTCAGAGAGGTCATCTCTTCCGTCCTGCTGGTGGTGATATAAGTGGTCATCACGTCCCGCCCTTGCACAGAAAGAAAAGGTTGTGTGAGGAACATAAAACTACTTGCTATTTTGTTTGCTTTAGAAAGACATAGGAATTTCTCTAGAAAAAATTCTTCCCTTTCTCTCTCTTTCATACACATATCCTGGGGGCCCTGTATTGACTTATGTGTAAGGGGGCCCACTTGCCATCAGGCAAGCTGGCAACCTGGCCAGTCCGCCACTGCTTTAGGATATTAAAAATGTCAGAATTAGCACATATTAATAATGCACAAAACTTTTTCTCTGCCAATTACTTTTAACTGCAAGAAACTATCTCTTTTTAAAAATAAATTATACTAATTTTACTACCTAAGGAGATTTTCCAGTCAAATCACCTAGAACCAAATTTTATTAGATGTTTATTCATGGGATTTACACAGTAGCAGAAAGAAATTACACCAGACTAAAGGACTTTCCAGGGACACAGAAAGTTTTGAAAGGGGAAAACAATTTTAACTATGATCCATATTTCAACAATATCACAAAATTTCATTATAAGTACCAAATCTTGTAGGTCTAAGCATACACAACAACAGTAACTTGTTTGGAGAGTTCTGCCCATTTTGATGTTACGCTATTACTTTGCATAAACCACACACTCACAATTCAAAGCATGGTTACAGAAAAAAGACAGCTAAAATTAACATTATACAGGAAATTTTAATGCATCTCAAGGCCTTATCACTTGGGTTCTCTGTGGGCTGACATTTCCAAGAGCAAACGTAGCATTATCTCAAAAAAGTTTGCAGTGATGTCATTTCCAAAATTGTGAATTTCTAGTTGGAGAAAGGTGCATTCCAATCTGGTAACTCCAAACATGTCCACTTTTGTGGTTGGAGGGCGAGTTATTGCTTGTTTTCTGTTTTATTTAAAGATATGAATTCCATGAATATGGAATTTAGTATAAATGATCAAGAGAATTGTTTTAAAAAGAAAAGTCACAGAAACTCAAAACTGTATATATATTTGAATAAATTGCTTGTTAAAAATTGTATGTTTATATCCAGTAAATATTTTTTTCAAATCTTAGAAATTAAAACAGTCATAATTGCCATTATTTTCTAAAATAATACTGTAATTTTATAGGTTAAATATAACATCAAATATAGTATATTTATGCTTTAAAATCATGGTAAATATTTTCATTAAATCCTGAAAATAGTAGAAATCATTTAATAATTGCCATAACTTATGCAAAATTATTAGAAATTATATAAAAATTGCCTGCTATTAAATTACTGTAAAAAATTTCTCTTAAATCTTGAAAACCATGAGAAACTGTATAGCAACCAACATATATGTACAATAAAGAAATAGCATGGAGGGGTTTTTTCTTTTTTTCTTTTTCTGATTGAATATTACTGTTCTAGTATCTCCTTGCTTGACAGTAATACAACCAATTTACTATAGCTGGTTTCTAAACAAAATTAAATATAAGGCAACAATATTTTTGCAATATTCAAGAATTTAAACAGATGAATGGTTACTAAAATTGAATTACATCATTTGTTTAGTTAAAAGTCGCACCTTTTTGCAATATTGACTTATGTTTGGAAAAGGCAGTAACATTTTTTTCTAGTATACAAGTTTGTAAAAATTGTGGTCAAATTAAGCATTTCACAAAAAGAACAGGTTGTTATAAATATTGAAAGAAAAAAGTAAAATCTATTTGTCTAAGAATTTTATATTTATTGACACAAACCAAAAATCACTCATCATAAAATATCCTGGTTATTCTTTGGGGAAATTAATATAAGCTGTAAATTATTTGAAATGTTACTCAATCCAGTTACTAGTTTGTACCTAACTAGATATTTAGTCGAGCACTCAGTAGGAAATAATATTTCAACAATCATATGCAAAATCTAGCATAATAATATCAATCAAAAAATTTTAATCATTTTGTTGTTTAGAATTTTAAAATAAATCTTGTAAATGCAGCATCTCTACTACTAATAAAGGAGAATGTCTGTGTGTGTGTTGGAGCTCTACAGGACAAACCGCTAGACTTAGAGCAATGAAATTTGGCACAAACCTAGCTTGGAGGGTGGGAATGTGCACCTCGGCGCAGTTTTTTAAAATTTTAATTAACTAAAAATTAAGCTCAATTTTGGCGTTTTTCCTCAATAACATCTGAACATATTGCAGCACAAAAATTATTTTTATACCATCAAAAAATTTAAAAAATTATCTTTTCAATGATATCAATTAAGTTGTATGATTTTTTCTCTAATTTTAATAATTTAAAAAAAATATTTTTTGGTGTAAATTACAATACTTTTCATTGTTGCAACACAATTTAGTTTGGTTTAATTTGTTTGAGGGTTTTTGGCGCAAGGGCCAGTATTTGGCCATGCTGTGCCAAACAAGGTAGTAATATGTAAAAAGATAGTAAGCAGATATAAAAACAATCAAAAGTCAAATGCAGAAGAAATTAAACTTTCACATGTTTATTTAGCGAGAAGAGATACAAATGAGCGAGGTGTAAAATAGTTCAGGGTTCGTACACATTTCCTTAAAAGAAAATCAAGGACTTTTAAGGACTAAAAAAACCAAAAAATAAGGACCTCTAAATTGAATAAACTTAACGAATTGTCGCACGCATTTCAAAATAAAATCTCATTTTTGCAAATTCAACCTATTAGATGATAAATTATAATATAAAACATAGAAGATACATTACAAATTTAACACAACAAAACTCCTAAATATATGAGTTAATAAATTGATGAAAAAAAACCCCATGAAACTGGTAATCAAATTAAATATATTTTAATTCCAAACTTTTTTCATTCAATTTTACATCCAAGGTATTTATTTTAATTTCTTTTTCAGAAATTGTTTTTCTTAGTTCATGCGATTGAATAAATAAATTTATGTCCTTTGACTTTTCAGCCTCATTAGCTAAATCATTTGCTTTCTCATTTGTTTGGTGCATGTCCGTTTGGAGGAACATTTTCTTTTGTTTTAAAAAATCCATTTTCTCCTCTAGAGCTTTTCGTTTCAGTCTTTTCTTTGGATCTTTCACTTTCTAAATACTGCATGTATTTTGCTCTAGCTGAGGTGGCAGCCGTCCTCATTTCTTTAGTAATTTTTAAGTCATAAATAGCCCCAGACAGCTTAATAAATTCATGATTTACACGCTGGAAAATATACGAAGCATCTTTTAAATTTTCTATTTCCAGGGCCTTGTTCACCGAAAAACCTCACTGTCCGTGTGACAGTATTAATATCATTTTGATAATCTTCCAAACTTTTTCATAATGATTATTGCTAAAATAAGTTTGTAAAAAATTATCAAGGGAATCACTCTTTGGATTGAAAGAAGTAAATTCAAATGAAATGGCTTTACAATATTTAACAGAAAATCTGCATAGAGTAACAAAATTTCGTCGCAATCTTTTCCCAAAATACGTTTATTTTGTGACAATACAATCAATACCTTTTTCATTTTTTCCTGTGCTTTTTCGGGATATCCAGTCATTACTCGTGGATCAATGCAAATCGCAGATCTTACTAGTGCGTAATTCACAGGACATTTCTGCATGAAATGTTTTATCATTGCTATGATGTTTTTCCGACTATCCTGTCTGAGTGTGAAAACATCCTTATTTTTTATCTTTTCTTTTATTAGTTGCTCTGCAGCAAATCCTAAATACACTTAACTTTTATCATTATACAAGTTTGGGTCACTGAAGTTGAATTTGCATAAAGTCTCAGGTTTCTCAATTGTTTAATTCTCTGGTTTCAAAATTTTGAAATGTTGAATGCAATCATTAACAAGTTTTAAAAACATCACTGGAAGTAAAGGTTTATCACTTTGATACTGTTCTAAAAATGGCAACAGCACTTTTGACAATCATTCCTATGGAACCATGGACCAATAAAGGCCATCTGTAACTCCTCCCTTATTTCCCAAAGTGTATGCGATGGATATGGATTCGTAGAACGCGAGCAGTGTTGTTCCCCCACCCCATTCCGCGAGAGCCACGTCGGCCGAGATTACAGCCACCGAGAAGGAGGAATTAGAAAAATGATAAGCGGTGAAATTTTAAATTTTTTAATGGCAGAGTAAAAATAAGGACTTTCAAGGACTTTTTAAAAATGGGGCATAAAAATAAGGATATGTAAGGACTTTTAAGGACTAAATGTAAAAGTAAGGACTTTTAAGGACGCGTACGAACCCTGTAGTTGGAACAAGTTGCTTAAATGTGTGGATAAAAGCCAGTGATTTTTAAAAATTCAAAGAGGTAAATATGAGGGTGCCGACCAATCATTGTGGTTAAAGTAGGTGAGCTCGTGTTAAAAAATCGCAAACGATGGATTTTAAAATGTTTGCATTCAATGAGTATGTGTTTCACAGACATAGTACAGCTACAGTGTGGGCAAGTAGGAGCTGGCTCACCCAGCAGAAGATGACTGTGGGTAAATCTGGTATGCCCAATGCAACACGATGCAACACAATTTAAACTGTTTTCATTGTTTAAACAAATATTTATTTGCGTGTTTCTCTTCCATTATTGAAAGCTAAGGTAATATCTTATTATTTAATGCTATGTTTTATTAAGTATATTTTCATCCAGCCAACATGCTGCTGGAAGTAAACTGTCCTGCACCATTTTAATGTTGAAATCAAATTAATATCTTAAAAGAGAAATAAGAGAGTGAAGTTGATGCTGACAGCACAGAATTGGATGTTACATGACATAGACTGTTACTTGACACCATTAGGGACGTTCATAAACAGGTGCAAGACTACTGAAAGAACATGGGTTAAATGTCTATCACAAATGAAATTTAAAATTACTTAGTGAAGGGAATCAATATAAAATTATATATAAAAGATTGAATTGAAATTATATTCCTGGCGAACAAGCTGGTCGCCGAAGGCGGCTAGTTTAACAATAAAAGAAACATATTTCAAAGATAATGACACATTCTCGATGGAAAATACTTTTTATTCCTTGAGCAGCTATTATAAAAAAGGGAACTTTAATTCATACCATTTGAACTGCAACTTTTTTTTTCTCTATTCATATAATTTTCCCAATTCCCTGAAATACAACTACATAATTTACATTAATTACTGATTTAAATAATTACATAATTCCTTCGTGGCAAAACTGATCAATCCTGAATCTTTCGTTTGTTCAAATCATAAATTTTGCCTCCATTTTGATAGTTTTTCTGATTTTGGTGCTAATTGCAGCATTCTTGCAACAATTCCATACTCAACTTCCATAAGCAACAGTTTAAAATGAGCTTCTTCCAGACAGTATAATGAAAATCTTGATGATGAAATTCGCCAAAATTGGTGGTTTTCAACAAATCCACCTTTCTAATGGCTGGTTTTATCTCCTTTTCATCAAATAGCTTAATGAAGCACTTTTATCGTTCATCTTTAAATATTTTGTTTAGAGACTAAATTAACTGGATTTTAAATAAAAATCACATATTCATAATATTTTTTATTTACATATTTCTTTACTCAAAAAAACATCTTGGTGAACAACATTCTGTGTGAAGTATTTTTTATTGTTTAACTATTTTCCTTGTACTTCAGATGTCTTTGTATAAATTTTAACGTTGCCAAAAAATATTATCGAACTATATCATCACGACTGCAATAAATAATCAGATGCATCATGGCATCCAAATTATCTCATGCACATGATACACCATTGACGTGATTTACTACTTTCTATTAAAAAAAGGAAATTAATTTCAAATATATGATTAATATAATTTAAAATTTCTCAGGAAATATTGATCATAGAGAGATAAACTTCATATCAATGGATAGCAAATTTTATATCACTATTTTAGAGCTATTGAATTTGAAATTAGAACAACAATTATTCTTTTAAATTTAAAATTACTGAAATTTAGGTTCCCTAACAACGAAATAATGTTGCATAACTTCTTGCAGTGTTATGTTGCAAGTTTTATTGTCAGTAACGTCAGAGCATTACCGGATCAGTGAGAGACATCTGGGCTATTATATTAGTAATTACAAACAGATAATCAAATGTGTGTTAATAATTTAAAATTTTTGTGTACTTATAATTTTTTCACATTAAAAGTTGTGTTTAGCCTATATACAGTTGTGTTGGGGATTTGGATCACTTAATTTAAAAGTAAAATCAGGCCCAGAGACAACAGAATGGTTTGGCAAGCACCAGCTGTAATTGACTCTTGCCAACTAATTTGTGGCCGATTTTACCAGCAGAGGGCACACCAAATTCCACTGAGAGGTAAAAGTAAAACAATTTATCATGTTATGAATTTAGAGAAAGTAGATCATACAGAAGGTAATAGAGGATACAACGGTTTACACAAAGAAGGCACGAAATAAAAGGAGATCGCCTATGGCATATGTCGTTTTCAGATATATTTCTTCTAGTGAAATAAAAGAGATTTCTTTTCCAGTGTAGATGTAAATTTGGTAACACTTGCCCATTTAACTAAGAATGAAGATTGTTTTTGTAATATTTTATCGACCTTCCATTGCAGATTGATCACTTAATTTGTAAAAGAAAGATTCCACATATAATTATGTGTTTTTAAATGTGATTAAATAAAATATATCTTATTAAAGCTAATAAAATTTGGCCATTCTTATAATACCACAATGCTTTTAGCCTATCCAAGGACTTAAGATACAAGGTATTCTGCAGTCATGAGACATTAAAGCAAAAACTACAAACTTCATAGTAGGCAATCTACGAGGGGTAATTGTGCAAAGCTTGGATAAGAAATAAGTCACTTGGAGTAATTTATGAAATTATAACTGCTCATTCACAATATGCATGACTTTCTATATATTTTCAACAGATTGTTTGGCAGATTTTCAACAAAAAATTATTCCCGCATTTAAAACTTCAATGTATTTGTTTAAATAAACAGCCTGAAGTTTAAAAACTTGTAAGAGGTTTTAGAACTGATCACTGGACTAATAGCAGAGGGAAAGTTTATAATTCAAGATTTTTATTTATACAATTTTTAAGAATGGACAACTTAATGATCATTCAATGAATATTAATTTGTCTTCTAACAAACATATTATCAAGAAGCATTGACATTCAGTTCACAAATTAAAGATTATTCCAAATGGAGAGAAACAATTAGACAGACAAATAAATTAATAATAAACCCTTCTGGAGAATCAATAATTAAGAACTAAACTTATATACTAAAGAATATTCATACCACAATAACTGCCACTAGTGCACCTTGAAGAAATCCTATCATAACATCACTCCAATGATGTTTATAATCAGCAATTCTTGATAAGGCTGTATACCACGTCATCATTAGCAAGATGAATTGAATGAAGGGTTTAAGTAGCCTATTGACTCTGCAACCCATGCATGCCTGAAGATATATCTAAAAAGAAAACATGGATATTAAGGAGACTGCAATACACGGACAAAAGGAAAATTAGCAAAAATAATTATTTTTTATTACAAAACAATTATTTGTTATATTATGATCAAATTCTGATAAACCTTAAGTATCAATAAATGGTACAATAAACTTTTCAGAATGAGAAGCTTTTTAGTTTCAATTATATTTTTGCACAAAATCATTAAAAAAATATACAGCCTAACCTTGAACTAATGTATGCATTCATTGAATGATCACATTCTTAAACTTATTACTAATATAATAGCCCAGATCTCTCGGTAATGCTCTGACATCACCAACAATAAAACTCGCACCATAGCACTGCGAGAAATTATACAGCATTTCATTGTTAGGGAACCTAAATTTCAGTAATTTTAAATTTAAAAGAGTAATTGTCGTTCTAATTTCAAATTCAATAGCTCTAAAATAGTGAAATAAAATTTGTCATCCATCAATATAAAGTTTATCTTGCTATGATCAATAGTTCCCGAGAAATTTTAAATTATATTAATCATATATTTCAAATTTCCATTTTTTAGTAGAAAGTAGTAAATCACGTCAGTGGTATATCATGCACGTGATATAGTTTGGATGTCAACGATGCATCTAATTATTTAGTGCAATCGTGATGATATAATTTGATAATAATTTTTGGCAATGTTAAAATTTATACAAAGACATCCGAAATACAAGGAAAATTGCTAAACAACAAAAAATACTTCACACTGAGTGTTGTTTACCAAGAGGTTTTTTGAATAAAGAAATATGTAAATAATTTGTAAATAAAAAAAAATATTACCTGTCATAAAACATATGTCTATTTTATTTGTTTTCAATCAATGTTAAACATTTCTCTCGCATATATATCTATTTAAACACATAAGATTTGATGGGATCTCTCGAATGAAGAGGCAATTTGCACCCGTCATACCATGACGGGTGATTTTCTAGTAAGCTAATATTAACTCATTCATAGACATTGCACTTCATTACAAAGATTGCATAAAATCAAATAGCATCTGGAATCAAAAACAGAAGGTGTCATTTAATCAACAAGGAATTAAGGGGTTTAAATGGAAAAAAGGCAATTTACCACAGTAAAGACCATAGTGTACGCAGAAAATGATGAATGTCCTGAGGGAAAAGAAAGTCTGCAAAAAAGAAATTCAAAATATAACATCTGGTCAAAAAAACCACACTTAGTGATAATTCTAAATTTTTTAGGTACTTTTCCGTTAGCCAGGCACAAATGTCGCCAATTCTGAACCAAACGCGAGCCAAGTCGGCAGGTGCAAATGTCGCCAATTGCAAGCCAAGTCGGCGAGCGCAAATGTCACCAAAATTTAGCGGAATTCTACATTATTTGGCGATTTTTCGCTTGCGCCAGGCTAAAATGATGTCGCCAATTATGAACCAAACGCGAGCCAAGTCACCGGGTGCAAATGTCGCCAAAATTTGGAGGAATTCTACATTATTTGGCGATTTTTCGCTTGCGCCCGGCTAACGGAAAATTACCATTTTTTATAATTTATTCCAACATGAAAGTAAAACAATGAAAATTATGATTTGCATGAAAATTATAAGCAAATATGTTTGAAATAAATTAGTGACGCTAAGATTCCTTATACTGGATTTGGTTTTCATTTTGGAATTTCACTAGTTACTATGAGGAATAACTTAATAAAACTGAAATGCAACTAAATCATGAGGTTAAAACATAAATCTGGTACTTATCTCTAACTTTCCACACCATCCATAAATATCAATCAAAACAAAATTTAATAATCCAAGTTCACAAACACACAAAAATCCTAATAATACTTATTAGGATTTTTAATATTTAATAATATTTATTAACTTCAGTCAAATGCATTTAAAAACTATTAGATCCATGCTGTTCGAAAAACCGACTTTCAATAACAAAAAGAGGCTGAGTAATTCCACTCATTTTAATGTTCTATAAGCAATATTAACTATATACTGTTTCAAATGCCTCAAAAATAACTGCAGTCATATAAGAAAAATGAAGTAACGGAAAACTAACCTTGATTCTCGAATAGCATGTAGGTTCTCTCCCAAGCACTTAAAATCAGTAATGTAGTCATGTGGATCTCGTAATGTACAGTTAACATTTGGTTTACAAACTTCAAGGAAATGTGGTCTCAACCTGCCAATACTATACTTGGCTACATCTGTAGTAAGTTGAGACATGCAAGCACCAAATAGAAACACACCAATTCTTTTATAAACACACCATATCACATTAGGTATTGGTCTTCCTAAAAGTACATACACACGTCCTCTGTTGTCTCTTTTTGATCTTGCTTCATTTGTAAATTCAGTGACACATATCTAAAAAGATAAGCATCAAAGGTTTGAAATTTTTCATCAGATGACAAGATATTTTAAAGTAGATATAAAGGAAGTTTAGGTATGAAAAACTATTGTAAAAAAAAGATCAGTGATTTAGATACATCAGGCGTAATATTAAACAATAAGAGTTATATTTGAAAAGTAACAATTTATAATGCATCATTATCATACTTCCATAATTTAACAGCATATAAAGCACATCAGAAAGGTTTAAATATGCATTAATTTGAATAAATAATTCAATAGCAAAAAAAATTTTAAAAAACAGTAAAAAAAAATTCAGTCATTGTAATATCAGCTGCAAGAACTTAAAAAGCTGTAACTTGTGACTAGTTAATTTAATTTGCTAAATCTTCATTCAATGTTTTGTGACATATATGCATAGAATAAAACAGAATTTCCAGTTTATATAAGGGGTATCATTGCTACTTTTCATTATCAGACTTATACCAGAACGGTTGAAGAACTGCTGTACTAACAATAACATTCCCTGACCTACCAACTATTATAGACATTGCGAATCCAGAATTTTGGTCGGAGAGGACTGAGGTCTTAAAGATTTTGTATTGTCATGACAAATATCAAACCTCATGGCTTATGTAAATTTAACTTGACTCATCTGACAATTAGAATCACAAAGGACATTTACGACAACTTAATAAAAACACAATAAAACAACTAGCCAAAAAATATTTCCGACCCCACCAAGGCGAGTGGAATGACTACAAAAGCAGGAAAATTTCCGAGCCTGTCAAGCCAGAAAGCAATGTTGCCATGTTTTATTTTTAAAAAAAGAAATTAAGAACAAACAGTGATTTGAAAAAAAAATCAAGAATTTATATTTAACTCTAGTGGCAGCTGCAGCTAGCACCTCCCCCATCCCAGATTCGCCACTGATTATAGATTTTCTATGGTTAATGTATATTTTTCAAGAAATAAACATAATGATAAAAACACAGATTTAATTAATTCCTATATTTAGTTCTAAGCGATTCTAGATTTTATATTAAATAAATTTATACATTTGTATATATATATTCCGTTGCTTGCGTGAGAAAAAAAAATAGTAAAGTAACGTTCATGATTCTAATGACACTTTATTAGAATTTCTGTAGTCTCTTAATCAGGAATATTCAGTATTTAAAATATGCTTCTTAAAAATATGTTCAAGATCCTGCCATAGTCATTACAATTGGATAGTAAATGTATGTATTGGTCTCCCCAAGACCACATGCCAAAACGGCTCGAGATTAAATGACAATATACTCAGAAAGGTTTTGGAAAGTTTAAACCACTAAGCATAAACCACTAAAATTGAAAGTTTATTAATGATTATTTTTTAACTAATCAGAGACAGAAATGTTTATCTTAACTGCTTCAGGATTTATCCCAAGTAAACTCGCCCTAAATACCGTAGGTTACAAATAACTCGGTCCTTAAGCGGTTAAGGGTGATGCAAAAGAGAAAATTTGCACACAAAATACCAAAACTTAATGCTTAAAAATGCATATAGGTAGCTGACTGCACGAGACTCAATACAGGGTGGATACAGAAACTGTGAAAAAAATTTCCCTGACTTTTCCCTGATAAAACTTACAACACTTCCCTGATTTACAGCTACTAATTATATTAGTTTCCTGGCTTTCTCCCTACTCAGAATCACTGTATATGTACAATATACATTAAAAACACTTTTACCAGTTATTTAATATGAAAAAAATATTTTTATGAAATTTAATTTTAAAAAACTGGAATGAATATCCTAAAAAAATCTATTAAAACAGTATATTACATTTCTTATATGTAAAAAATACTCGAAATTTTAACAAAACATTTTGCTTTTAAAACTGCATAAGAATTCTAAGAAACATTAAAACTACTCTTTGCAACACAAGTTAAATTATATTAACAGTAAAGGTTATTATGATCATTGTTCAAAACTTTAAAACAGTTCAATAACTAATCAGTGCTCTTTCCATGAGTACCAGAATAACATATTGCAGAATAAATATAACAATAGTATAATTATACATACCTAATAATATATATTTTAGCTAAGATTTAAACAAGAGAAACCGCCAAAATATTACTTCAAGTCTTTGTTCTTTAACAAATCATAAGAAATTGCTCTAATCAAAAATTTATGCTTTTATAAATGAATATAAGTTTTCTTAAAAAATTCCATTTATCATTACAAATAATGCTAGACATAAGACCCTAATTTATAGATAACAAACTCAAGTAAATATTAATTTTCCCTGATTTTTAGATATGTTTTACGAATTTCCCCGACTTTTCCCCGATTTCCAGGTTCTGTCGCCACCCTGCAATAATGCAGCAGCCAAATTTAACCGGACTCGAATATTAAGAATAAACAAAAGAAATATAGAGGAAAAGAAGCTGCGACATCAATTCAGAATTTATGCTGCGTGTTGCTGAAAGCTTTATAAAATTACATGATTATTGTATAAGTAATTTCCTTTCTCTATAAAAATTTTCTTGAAATTTATCTGTAAATCAGTAATGCAATAATGTCAGGAATTTCTTTAATGTGAATAAAAATGTAATAATACATTAAACAGATAAAATGAATCCTGTGTAATCCTTTAACAGTCTTCACTCATTTCTCTTCCTCTTTTTCGATCTATCCCAACTTATCAATTCTTTTCTTATAAGCCTACTGTAAATATTAACAAATTAAATACATAGGATTCATTTGCATTTGAAATCTATGATATTTACAACTGATAATTTTAATGAAAGTAAAGAAAATATAGCATACCCCTCTCTCACACTTTTGAATGAACCAGAGAAATAGTGGTGTAAACCGGGAGAAAATGTAATTCATTGGAAACCACTTGCATTAGTTACCCCTTAAATACAATCTGATAATCTATAAACAGCATGAAAATATTTAAGATGGAAACATAAATGCGAGATAATATGCGATAAATGCTTACCACTAGAATAGGAAGAAAAACACCAACAATATAAAGGACAACGTTAGAGATAGTTGAATCCCTGTATGGATATCTTATGCTGTCGTCATCACAATTAAATCCCCTTTGGGTTGGCTTGCCATGAAGATGAAATATTAAAACAGGAAATCCAACTACAAAAAAAAAAGAATCATTTAAAAAAATATTTGCATAAAAATATTTTCTTTTTTTTCTAATTTGAATATATAAATCAAAGTCGAACATGATTACTACACAAAATAAATAAAGTGACATTTTTTAATTTTTAAAAGTCAATTATATGTAATCATTTAATAATTTTAATATTACTATCATTATTTGCTTACTGATCAAAACTGAATAATAACTAATAAAAACTCAAATACAAAGCTGCCATTCAAAACTTTAAATAAAATGAAAGATGAAATATACAATTGATAGTCATTTTCATCTTGACTTTTTCAAGAAAAGAAAACGAGATGAATAAACTAGCTTAAAACTTTGTTCTATAGAGACTTCCATGTTATGAACACCCGATTCAGTATTAAGATGAAGTTGAGAACCAGATATATCTCTAGGGATGGCAAAATTGAAGCCTAACATATTAAAGTTACTTCAAAACTAGATTTAGCCTTAGGGTCACACACAGAATGCTGCAAGAAATATCATGATCAATTTCTGAACAAAATGCAAAACAAATTTATTGTTCTGATAAGTAATGTCTTAGTATACCATTGAAATGCTTCATACATTTTTCTTACCTCTATTGTAGTATGACTATTAATAAATTATGTACTTTCCACTATAGGTAGAATATAATAATAAAACCTCCCGAAGACAAACTCGATTACCCTACCAGAGTTTGATATTCTTCATTTTTCTTATAATGCTACAGAACTTCTGCAGCTACATCAAATCCACGAGATCATTTATCCTCATAAATCATACACCAGCAGAGGTTCAGAAAAGACAAATCCAGGCATTTAAGAATGTAAACTGGAAAGATTTGATCAGAGAGACATCTAACACAAACAGAAAAATTCTTGTAGCCAAAATCAAAAGCAAGTCCCTTTAGATATCCACCGAGAAAGCCATCTAAACTGATTTATCATATTTCAGACTAAAAGACAAACTAGAAGATACACCACTAAAAGCGTTTCAGGAAACTGATCAACTTGCGTATCAAAAGTTTTGCTAACAGAATAGAGCTCAACAGGCATCAATGATAAAGGTAGTAACAGTTAGCTTAGTCTTATTTTATCCAATCTTATTATCTTACTTTTATCCAATCCTGACAATAATCCAAGTGCTGTACCATAGTGCAATAATTTGCAAACTATTAATCAGCAATACATAGGTTTTTTAAGTAGCTAATGGGATATGATCCCTTTAACATGGAATTCTAAAATAGAATGTAATATTTTAATACTATATAAAAAAAATTATAGATCTTCTATAACACAATAAATTTTATTACATTCAGCTTAACAGATATGAAACAGATTACCTGATAAAGAAAGAGGTGATCTGATATGAGAGGATATATGATTAGTTACTATAAAAGTTCAAATGTTAGACATTTGAATTTTCAGTTTCAACTGTATATTCTTTCATAATAATTTAAAAATACTGGGAAGAACAGTTCTGAAGGAGAAGATCATATTAATATTGTTGATCCTAATTATTCTGAAGCTGATTGTTTATATGAAATCAATTAGGAAAAAACAGAGGAATACATGGATATTTCTTGAAATTGTGTAAGATGGCATTAGACAGAACAACCTCTAATGTTTCACATAAAAACTTAAAGCATTATTCAGAACTACTATTTAAAATGGAGGACAGTGAACAGAAAGTTCTCGGATGTAATACAGTTAAACATTAAATTGAAAGAACACATTTTGAAAGGTCTGCATTATCAACAATTGCATCAAAACTGAAAAAACAAAAATGCTTAAAAAAATTGATAAAATCAAATACCACTTTTGAAACAACATACTAACGGGGGATATTAGTAAATTGCAATTCCAATTACTTAAAACACCTGATGATTTGTTCCTAATGACACCCACATTCTAAATTTGCATCCACACCCTAGTAAAATTTTTTAAAGTTTTTCTTACCAGTGAGAAGCAATAAAATGTCAAGACCAATCTTGACAACGGGTTTGTAGTCGGGCGGCATTAAAAATAGTAGAATAGCTACCAATAAACGTAACTAACAGCTTTTAATGAAAGCAAATGAACTTTACGACATTAACGAGACATGGTGCATAAAAAAATAAACACTGCCGCATGAAACACACGGCTTCTTCACAAAAAACTTCAAACGAGAAATGCAATATGACACGCATGCGCTTTGAAAGACGAGATCTGACAAATCCTGTGTACTAGCCCAATTCGTGCGAAACTTCAGCCGCATGACAAGCAACAACCAATCATGGACAAATAAGCAAATCCTTGAAGTCTGATAATAAAATAAAAAAAATCCAACTCCAAATGACGAGCGAGGCGATTGCTTTTTTGTTGCTAATGTGCAGCGGATATAGCCAATCATATGAAGTAAAGATAGCTG
>BGPR01015724.1:6143-36123 GCA_013235015.1 Araneus ventricosus | reverse complement strand
GTGGGGTTTCAACATTTATAAACGATCCGATGAGATTAACCAAAGTGTCTGGTGAGAGTGACGTTTGCGATCAGATCAACCAGAACGGACAGGTGATAGTGACGTTATAAAGCTATTTTCGATAAATGAGGGGAAAAGATTTGCTTAAAATTCATTTGATGATAGGTTTTTTACCATCTGTAATTAGTCTGTTTTTCTATTTTCTACCATTTATTAAAATATTTCCAATATATATTGTTATTATTTCTTGTTCCATTGCCTCTCGAGTGGTGGGGTTTCAACATTTATAAACGATCCGATGAGATTAACCAAAGTTACTGCTGATAGTGACTTTTGCGATCATATCAAACAGAACTGACAGTGACTTTATGAAGTTATTTTCGTTAAATCTGAACATGAAAAGAAAAGATTAACTTAAAATTCACATGTTGATAGGTTTTTCACTGTCCAGAATTTGTTTATGAATAATTGTTCGTGGTCTGTTTTTTCTATTTTCTTCCATTTATTAAAATTGTTCCAATGTATACTATTATTATTTCTTGTTTATACGATTTATTTTAAACTGTTTTCTTGATTTCATTAATTTTTTTTAAATTTTGTGTTGAGAATATGATTCGAAGTCAAAGAGAGAGCGATTTTCGCTAATCAATACGTTTTGTTGATAGAATAAATTATGAAATTAGTTTTCAAAAGTAATTACTTTTAAAATGGGACAAAATGCAAGTTATTATTTTTCAAAAAACATTGAATGTTTTTTAGGTTTAATTTTGTTCATAAACGTTAAAGTTTCAACATTAAGAAAAAGGCGGTATAGTTTATTTTAAAGGGCGAGTTCTATATTTAGTAAAAAGATGGGAAATATTTCAAATTTTTTTTCATAAAATAGTTTTTTTACAAATTATCATTGATTTATTTAATTAATGAAAAGAACGACGGTCTAGGAGATACTATTAAAAATCGGATGTTTTTTAAGACAGAGACAAAGATTATCTGTAAGCGTGCTATCATCTTTGCAGCAAACTTGTTTTGAAATCGTGGTGTGGATTTCGTCATGACATCTTCACAGCAAACTTGTTTTGCGAGTGGGTTGGTCGATTATGCTTTGTTACATTGCAGGAAGTGTGCTGCAAAGTTCCCACATCAAGTTTGTCATGACAAGCTAATATCAAGAAAAATCAAACTTGCTGCAAGTGTACATGCTATCTGGGTATGAAGCTATTTTCGCTAACTGTGTACATGAAGAGAAAAGATTTGCCTAAAATTCATTTGATGATATGTTTTCAACCATCTGTAATATTATTATGACTAATTGTTCCTAGTCTATTTTTCTAACTTCTTCCATTTATTAAAATAATTCCAATGTATGCTATTATTATTTACTGAGTACAAATTGAAGATTTTGACGTAAACTTGCGTCTCTCCATAGTACTCTAATGGTGTGTCGGGAAAGGAAAAAATTATGACGCTTTTCGCGCTAAAATTAAACGCTTATAGCTCCGCAACAAAATAACATAGGGAGTTTGCTTTAGTTTCATTCAACATAAAAGGGAAGACATTGAATATTTCAAAGATAATTTTAAAATTTGTAATCACGGTTTAGCCACAATCTAGTTGCAAAGTTAGTGAAAATCACATAGTCACACTAGATTAATAGTCACTATAGACTACAGAGTTAATAGTCACATACAGCTACTTTAGTCACAGAAAGTCACAGTTGAATAAAGTAAGTAAGTCTACGCCCCTCAGTCCCAGTGGCCGTTTGGTAGAGACAGCCTCCCGTCGATTTTTTCTTCTTAAACTCTGTAGTGAATTTTCTCTTTTATCTAAATTTTTTTTAAGTCAGGTTAATTAGTGCGGTTGTGTGAGAATTAGTATGAATAAATATGCTCTCTTGTATACTTATTACATTTTCGTGACGACATTCTTCCGAAGTCTTCTGTGATATTGGTTGTGGAGTGATTAGTCTCAAAATTTATAAGAGGCTGCTTATATTGACATTATGGTATATTAGTAACATAATAACGCTATTTTGTTTAACTCAACTTAGGAGTCGTAACCTCTTGAATTCAAAAATCCATTATAATCGTGCAAAACGTTTGTTCTTATTGAAAATATTTATGATGTTGATTTTAATCTGGTGATGTGTTTGAATTGGTTTCCCGATGAGTGATAAATATGAATCGGATCAATGATTAAACTGAATTACATTGAACGCTAAGAAGTGCCGAGGATCAGTTGAAGGATTTTTCTATAATGAAACATAATAAAGCTTAAAGCTGTTTCGTTTAACTCAACTTAGGAGTCGTAACCTCTTGAATTCAAAAGTCTAGTATAATCGTGCAAAACTTTTGTTTTTATTTAAAATAATTATGATGTTGATTTTAATCTGGTGAGGAGTTTCAGTCGGTTTCCAAATGAGTGATAAATATGAATTGAATCAATGATTAAATTGAATTACATTGAACGCTAAGAAGTGCTGAGGATCAGTTGAAGGAATGTTTTATAATGAAGCGTTTCTGACTTATTTGCGATGTATAAATATTTCTATGGACATTTTCATTTCTTAATGGTAGTTAATTACCGCCTTCAAAATTTTACAGAGCATATTCTGTGATTTCAATCGTTGGTCATTCCCCTTCATCGTTAAAACTGAAATACTTATTATTTCGAATAAAGAATTATGTAAATCACACCAACTTCCTTTTCAGTCTAAAATCAACTTGAAATTTCGTTGTTTAAATTACCGTCTTTGATTTTCAGTAACCCATTAAATGTGAATCAATTTTCTACAAATAAAGCCGAAAAAACAACGATAAACTCAGAGGTAATCTAAAATGCCGAAAGCAAACAAGGAAATCCATTCTAGTCCATTTTTTCAAGAGCTAAGGACTTTATTCGAAATGGATGGAATGAAAATGTGCTTCTTGGTGTACAGATCTCCATTGTCCTTCGTTTGGGAAATTTCGGGGTTAGAGAAGCTATGTTTGGCGTAATGCAAACTTCGAAAAATTTCCCAACTATTATTTTGAATCCATTTCAAATAAAGTCCTTAGCCCTTGAAAAAATGGACAAGAATGGTTTGCTTTGTTTTCTT
Source organism: Araneus ventricosus (assembly GCA_013235015.1). Lineage (NCBI taxonomy): Eukaryota > Metazoa > Arthropoda > Arachnida > Araneae > Araneidae > Araneus > Araneus ventricosus. Next base: position 33,029 of record BGPR01015724.1, on the reverse strand, counting down.
TCGATTCCCTCTGAGTTCATCGTTGTTTCTTGGCTTTCTTTGTATGATATTGATTTCTATTGTTCTCTGTTTTTTTTTGTTTTGCTGCTGCAATTGCGCTCTACTTGAACATTGTTCAAATTTTATTTTCTAAAAAACATATTATTTTCTATATTTTATTCTCTAAATTTCATTGTTCGTAAATAAATTTTTTGTTGTTCTTGTTTAAAGTTTAAGTTAAAATTTTATTTATAGATTTGTTCTAATTCATTAAATGTGATATTCACAATTTTCTGCAAGATAGCAGATAAATGAAACGCCTCAAACATTTCAGTCTAATTATTTTTAGAAAAGGAAGTCAGTCGATCAGTCAGTTTCGATCGTTTGACCTTAGCATTTTGAAGTATCCAACGGTGATTGGTATCTAAAAGATATTTCTAAGTACAGCTTTTATTTTATAATGCACAGACGCTATGCTATCATGGCGTCTTTAAAATCATGCCGACAGCAAAGATCTGCAGCATTTTCAAGTAAGCGGCTCATTGGAGTTTGAGGAAAAGTGCTTTCTCTAGCCCACTCTTATTTCCGACTGTTTTAACTCTTTAATTCCGAGGCGACGTTTTTCTTCTTGCCCTTTTAAAACCAGATCCTTTTGGGAGGATGCGACATGAATTGGACTCTCCCAACATAGGTGGTCATTTACCCCACACCTGCTATAACCTTCCCTTTAGGGGCTCGGAAACGGCCTGAGGTTGGCAAGGATAATTGGACCTCCACCTGCGCTTATCTCCGAAGTGATCTTAGAACCTCCCCTCCCCTCAAAAGCACCCCACCTCCTCCAACCGGCTTTCCTCGCTGTTAAGAGGAAATTTTTAGACCGCCCGGGACCACCTCGCTGGGTATGAGAAGGTTAATTCAACTTTTTTATTACTTTAATAATATGCTAAAATTTCATATGAAAAATTTTACATTTTATTTTCAAAATAAAATATTTACGATACTTTCGTGTAACTCTATTTCACCAACTATGTTTATAATTAATTTTTGGAGGATTTTCGATGGAATGTTTAAATATTTGAAAAGAAAACATGAAGCATTTTTCTTTCAGAAATCTGATTTCAATTTGCATAGAACTTTTTAAATTGGCATAAATATGCACCACTTTATTGGAAGTTTGAAATAATGCTTCATTTCTAAAGTTGTAAGACTGATGCGTACAATATGGTAATGAGATTCAAATTTCAAATGCATATCTATCAAAATTCATGTCAGTACAGGAAAACTTATAACTTGCTCCACCTAATTTCATTTTATAGCCTAAGTACAGGAGACCTTATAACTTGCTCCACCTAATTTCATTTTTTAGCCTAAGTACAGGAAACCTTATAACTTGCTCCACCTAATTTCATTTTTTAGCATATTGCAATTAGTCAAGTATTAATTCAATTTTAAATACTAGCAATATTTGATTTATTAGTTAATCTGCTAATTTAATCTTATTATTTAATAATCTAAATTTAATCCCTTACCATTTATTCAATTTTCAGTTACTAAGTTAATTTCGTTTTGTTGAGTGGGAATTACAACGATACACAAGATTTTTGCCTATTTTGTTGATTATGAATTTCAAGGATACCACATTTTTTGAATAATCGTGACAAATTTTGTCTTAGAATGTTTTTAATTTAATATAGTTTCTTAAAGATAAAGCAGTAACAAATAGACAAATTTCAATTCAAAGAATGTAAAATAATATTATACAAACACTTAATTATATTTGAAGTTTTTTAACAGAGGAAAACTAAATTAATTAGCATCTTCTAGTCACTTATATCAGCACATTACTTTGAATTTTATTCAGTGGGATTTTTCTTACTCTTGCTCAAAATGACGAGAGTTACTTTTTGCGCGGCCCCTTAAGGAACAAGTACTTAACTTATTTTAAAGCAATTTCTAATAGTAAAGTGAATGAAATCTAAAATCTAAAGAATGATGGAAAATAATTCAATGAATAAAAAAAGAAGGCTTTGCCTATGCAATGAATAAATTTCCATCCTTGAAACTTCTTGAGAAAAGAAAATGCTTTTAGCGACCACGACTTTAAATTAAACTTATCCTTTTGAAGTATTAAGCTTTAATAAAAAACGCGTGCACATGGTTGAAGTAATATAAAGAGAGAATGCGTGCTGTTATTTCTTTAAAGATAGAGTAGTCAAGACATTTTTAGCAATGAAAGTTACTTTGATCAGGGAGTTCTGTTACTATGAAACACAGATATATGTAGGTTCTATGTGCAGTATCTAGATATGAATATTTAGTCTCAGAGAATTTAAAATAAAAGTAATGAAATTTGGCAAATGTGGAGTTTACGATGCACACCTGTTTCTTGCCAATTTTTCTTCGCGCAATTTAATTTGCCGTCACGAAATATTGTTTTGGATGTGAAGTGCGATTTTTATTGCTATCTTGCTCATGCGTCTCCTGAAAACGAGAGATTGAGCACGCAATGCCTGCGGAAAATTTAGCGTGTACCAGGGAATTTTTTAACTTAAAAAACATCAGCGGCTCCGCTTTCAGCATAGCAGGAAACTAGTAGCTTCGCTTTTTCGTTGAATGTTAGGAATCTAGGTATTTAAAAAAATCCGAAAACTAGAATTTCCGCAAGCAATGCCTGCGGCATTTCAAGCGTGTACCGGTCAAATTTTTTACACTGAGAAAAAAATTCTGGTCAAAACTATCAGAATATGGTAAAATTTACCGTATTCTCTGGCTCATATGGAACACCATAAAGTACGGTATTTTTTACCGCAGCAGTTTAGTAATGACTTTATGGTAAAATAACCAGAAAAATATCGTTTATTTACAACGCTGTTTGATATGGAATTTGATATTATTACCATAGACAAAGGTAATACTACCAAATAAGATGGTAATTTAGACCATTTAATTTGATAAATTTACCAGAATAACTCTGGTTCTATTACCAATAAGATGGTAATTTAGACCATTTAATTTGATAAATTTACCAGAATAACTCTGGTTCTATTACAAATTATCTGGTAAAATTTGAGATACGGTACATCCGTTTATAATGCCAATCGCATTAATATTTATTTATTTTTGCTTTTTGACCTGTAAAATTTTACTCAATTCTCAACATCACTACGATTTTTTAAAAAGCAGAATGTTTATAAATATACAAATGCCTGAGGCAGAGTGAAAAATGAATTATAAATATAAATGCAAAAACTCATTGTCTCATTTTTTATAAATTGCTAAATTTATTAAGTAATGTTATAATTATTAAAATTTATCATTTCTTGGTAATTTAATTTTCTTTATTAATATACATAATATGCAGTGAATTTATTTCAAGTATTTAAGAAAACAAAAGCACATATTTCAAATCTAACTTCAATTTATTGGAGAGTGTTGAGATCTTGCTTTTATACTTTCTCAACAGGAAGTGACTTCATTACGTAGGAAGTGATGTAATCTCCAGAAAGTTCATGAAGCCAGTAGAAATAGTTTGAAAGTTCGAGGTCCTTCTAGAAAATTCCTTTTTTCGCCAACTTCGCCGCCAAAACACCCAAATGGTCGCCAAATATATCGCCAAGATTAGCAACTTAAGGAAACAACTTTATAGCTTTTGTTGGCCTCCACTTCTGTGATTGCTTTAGAATTTATTTGTAGAACAATTCCTACAAATAAGTTGGCGTAGACTGTTGATAAGCCTTCATCTAAAAAATGTAAAACAATTCAGTTAACATTTTGAATGATTCTTATAGTAAGGCAAAAACGATTCTTAATATGTTAAGATCTCGCAGACTGAGTCAAAACTGAAGAGATCGCCTTAAACTTACTTTCTTTTACAAAATCTAAAACATTGAACAATCCTTTTAGTAAATGTAATGTTTTATAATTAAAAATAAAGGTTCATAAAAAAATGAATTGGGATTAATTATCGTTCACTTAAAGTAGTACTCTCATTTCTTGCGTTGATTGCTCTTGACTTCATCACACAAAAATTTCAGCAAAGAAATGATAAAACAAAAATGGAAGCATTTTAACACTCTGACTCCTAAGCCGGCCTTAACCGGCCATGCAACTTCTATACTAGTGGGGCTGATTTCGGCCGGTTGCTGTTCCGAAAGGGGAGAGAAGGCAGTTGCGCGAGTGGTCATTAAAGGGGCCCTTAGGGGAGAGGTGAGAGATGAAAGGCCTGCCATTCATATCTCCCACCACCCGTAGTGAGGAGGAGAGGGGGAACTGGGCGGACGAATCCATTCCACAGACCAATTAGTAAGCAAACCTCCGTATCAACTGTACTCGGATTTTGAGAACTCTTAGTGGTCAGAAGGTTAAGGAAAGCTTAACCTCTACTAAATAGCAAGCTCAAAAAGCACTGCGCACGTAAGCTCTCCCTTTCCTTTACCTCTTGTAAAATAGCAAGATTACTCAATTTATTAAACTTCAATAGCGTGGCTAATACCTCTATTAAAAAGTGTTGGTACATTTACGTTTAAACTAAGTGGTTCTGTTATCTAATAGTTCACTTTCAATAAAAAATAACAAATGAATGATTTCACACACAAATTTTAATTTTTAAATCATTAATGTAACATGGTGAACACTAATAGCTGGCTGCTGCTGCATAAATACTAATAAGCTAAATAATTTTGCTACCACCTTGATATTTCAAGCATATTTAAAACGGCACTCATATGTCCCGGTCGGGGCAAAGGGGTTTAATTAAACATTATACAAATTGGAACAAAATTTCAACATAAAATACACAATTTTTTATATTATTAAATTCAGCAGTTTTTTACCCTTTTTCTCTAAATTCATGTTCTTTTCTCGCATTAGACCTCTAAAGGTAGAATCTTGCTTCAATTTTTCTTTTCTTTGAGCTATGTCCATTTTCTTCATACAGTTATCAGCAGCTAAAAATAAATTAACGAACTATTTTTCACTCAAGTCCATGTTTTTGATCACATATCCAAAATCCAATTGAAAGCAAATATATGAAATGGTGTACATATTTGGAAAACTAGTTTTTTCTTACCAATAACCAAATAATTCTGATTCGGATATATATGTTACGTCCAGAATAAAAGTAACTAGAATTTCTTTCGAGGTTTTAATTTAATGTAATAAGGAAACTATTTCCTTATTTTAGAAATTTTATTTAAATTAATTAATCAGTTAAATAAAAAATAATAACGTCTCCTGGATTAGAAACTTATAATTGTATCAATTTTAAAAATTAGTTCTAAAAAATTTTAACATTATAACATTCTCATAAAAAATAAAAACATTAAGTAAAATCTAAACGATAAAAAATTATGTACTAATATAACATTATTTTAGCAACCTGAAATATTTTTAAAAAAATTAATTTAGAACGTTTTAGGAGCAAAAAAAAATCAAAATTGTAGATCAAGAGTATCACAAAATTATGCCTTCGTTTCAAAATGCTTAAAAGGCAAGAAAAAATTGCCATCAAAAGACGGGCTAAAATTATTGCCGATCTGATTCGGTCAAGAGAAAAAAAAATGGCACCCTCCGAGAAAGGCCTCCATATTCTTTTTGCTCCCGTTCTCACCTCCAACTGACAGAAACATGTCAACAAACCGCCACTACAGTTGCGTATAAAAAAAACCGTTTTATTTGCATTCGAAGTATTGCCAACCGCAGATGACTAAAGGCGCACCGATCCGGTTCGAATCATTTGAGAGTTCGAATCAACCTAAGATCACGGTATGGAATTGGAAAAATACCCAGGGACTCTACTATTCCCGGATCCGAAAATAAATTTATTGCTAATTTTTTACTAAATGTCTAACAAGAGAAAAACAAAAAAGAATTATAAATATTCCAACCATCCATATTCTTCATAAAAAATATATAATTTTAGATATGACAGTTTTAACCACTTAACTGAATAGTTTTCTTTGCTATCTAATAAGATGACCCCTCCTGTTTTGGAAAGGGGCTGTCGTTTTCATTCATCTAAGAAGGCATACGATACTTAAGATGTTTATGGATCCGACATATTTTTTGTGTCAAATTATAAAGCTAATTAATGATTCAATTTTAGTTTATAAGACTAAAATTTCGATAATTCGATGCACGAGTATTCTCGGCTGTTAAGTTAAGCGGTTAAGAAGCACAGTATAAATAATAGAAAGATGTTCAAGTTATGAAGGGAAAAAAACGTAATTCTTTCAATTTGTTCTTATGATCACTTGATTTTGATAATTTTCATATTATTTATGAAAGAAGTTTCCAAATAAAATACAGGAAATAACAATTATTTAATTTTTGCTTTTACCATTATCTGATGTAACAAAAAACTATTACAAATTGAATAATTTTGACGCATTCCTTTTCACCATACAGATGGAAATAAAATTTAACATTTCTTCATACATCTGTAGTAATTGTTTAATGACCCAGTATTCATGATCTTAATTTTTAAAAAAATTAAAATTTCGACATTTCATTTCAGGAAACTGTAGCAAAAAGAACTTTAAACGTAATTCACTTATGAGGAAAATGTATTTAAAAATAAACGGCAATTAAATATTAAATTATTGGCAGAACATCGATGAAGTATACATTAAATGTATTAAGGAAGTGAACAATATATTTTTATTTTTTCATATCGTGAAAACAGTCATGAGCTAAGAAATTTGCTAATTATTTAAAGATTTTTACCTTTAATTTATACATTCAAATGTAATGGGGTCGAAGGCCACCGACTAGGCATAAACAAAAAAAATCGACAAAATTCGTTTAATATGATTCATATGAAAATAAACTGCAAATAAAGTATTCTTGTGAACATATATATGCATATATTTACCTTATTATTTCTTCGACATTCAATTTACCCAGCTGTCAAATTTTTGACTTTCAATAAATGAGAAATTTTATTTAAATATATACTCACAGATCATATATACTTAATTCAACATTACCGAAAAATCAATTGAAAAAAAAATTTAGTTCTTACCAGTGAACTCCTGTTACCAGTTCTTCAAATCCCCACTCCTTTAGCTTTTCTTTAATGTCTATTTTCAATGGATATGTAAATATCCAAACTAGCTCTAACGCGAGAACGTCCCGTCATGCTAAACATGGCCGAGCGAAAAGAGAAAGATTTTTCGTTTAACGTTCCTTCATTTCCAAACTGAAACTTTTAGTAAATTGCACTACGCACTTAACAGATACATAAAACAGACGCCGCTATGAATTGATCCATAAGGGTATAGAATGTTTTCACACTTCAACACTTCATTAATGTCCTTCTTTTCTCTGATATATTGGTATACTTGAGGAGGAACGTTATCTACTTCAATCCAACAAAGTGCCGCCATATTTGAGATTTACCATACGGCATGGTAAAAGAAATAAATGCACTGTTACCATTGTATTTGGTAGATGTCAGAAAGGTCAGCATAGTCAAATCACCAAACATATGGTAAAATGAACGATACTTTCTGAAGAATAATCTGGTAATTTTATCGTGATTCTCGTAAAAAAACGGAAGTGTATGGTATGAAAACCGTTTTTCCTGGTAAATTAACTTTTCAGCGTTGTAATTTTACTAAACAGGTGGGTAAAAAGAGCCATAATTTCGAAAACCAGAAATTCTCGTAAACCGTTACCAGAACGAACAGTAAGATTATTAAACAAATGATTTAAATACCGTAAATTTTGTTGATTATCACCAGAATTCTGTTTTTACTACCAGAAATACCATTACCATACAAATATGGTTTTTTTGCCAGAATTTTTTTCTCAGTGTAGAGGGCACAAATATATTTATCGAGAAATCCGCACCAAACTTTGCATGTGAAAGAGATGCACGAAAAACGGCCCATTTAGAAATCCGTGCTTTATAAGTGGATAATAATGCACTAGATTTGATTTGTGTTAATACTGTATTATCAATGTCTAAAAGTCAAAACTGCTTTCTTCCCATAAAAAAATATAATGTTTCTAACAGCGCAGGATTGAATTTCCATTTGGGGTCATTCTATGACCTCCACGCGTCTTGACGTTCGATAAGGAGTTAAGGAACCAACATGTCGGGTTAAGGAACCAACCAGTCGCCCTAATTTCCGGTTCAATATCGTAAGTTACATCCAAGTATCGTTCGTTTCGTATTCAAAACTGAAACAATTGTAATACGGAACCGGCTACTTATATAGCATTAAATAATTCAGGAGAAATATTGTATTGTAATTTTTTTGTGATGCTTAAAGAAAACAGACATATCTAAATATTCGTATTTTGTAATGGGAGAGTATTATAAAGCTGCGTCCTATTAATTTAAACTCTTCATGAATTTTCGGCACGGAAAACTTATCTCTGTGATGGTAACATATCTTCATTTATAAGAGATTTTACATAATATTAAAAAGCTAACTTTTAAACTTCACTTTAACAAAACTTGGGTATGGTTTATTTAATGTGGTATTTGATAACTTTTATTTAAGAACAATAAAGCATTACCGTGACCTTTACCAGTCAAGCTTTATAAATGAATTAGCTGATATACTCGGCGTTGCTAGGGATAAAAATATACTTTCAAATCCAACATTTTCAATTTAATAAAAGAGCTTTCCGCGGAAGCGTCTTTCGTTGATTTTCGTTAATCCACTGAACCTTCAGAAAAGTAGCGAAACACTCTTCTTATTTTTCTATCCTTAATTCGAACCACCTGGCAAGAATCTCGTAGTACTTCGTACTGCATTTCTCCCTCCCCATCATTGCTACGGCAACAACAGAAACTCTTTCATATCTTGGATTTTATTGCCATTATCCGGACTACAATTCTCTTCTCTTGAGTGTTTTTGTCCTGATAGGAAGAAATCGCATATGGTTCTTTCTTTTTATCCCTAGGCCCTCTCCCTCCGGTAGCAAGTGGGCTCAACAAGCTTGAAGGATTTTACACACTCATTACTATCATTAAAAAATTTGTAAAATTAAATGAAACATCACGGAAAGGGAGTAATTAACATTGTTGGATTATGGTGCAAACATACTGAAAGAGGTATATGATACGAAATAAATGCTAAATAAAATTTCTCCCTTTCTTTTAACATTCAAAGGAAACAATATTTTTGTCATAACTTTCGCAATACTAAAAATACCAGAATGAAGGATTTAATAAAACGATTAATGGTTTGAATTTAATTACAATAACAGATAGCATTGTTACAAATTTTGTATGAAATAGATTTGAAATGTTTATTAAATTAAGGAAAAGAACACACAGCATTCCAATTAAAATCATTAAAAAGATAATTTTCTGCTCTTTAAGATGGTATGTAAATAATCAACGTGCAATATATTTTTCTAAAATTATTGGCGAAAAACTGAGATAAGACGCCGAAAATTGGCTTAATTTTCGTTATTTAATTAAATATCTTAGGAAGTAATTTTTTTTGAAAGTTTGAAAACGAAGAATTAATCTAGGAACGGACCCCAGAATGGCACGTTTCATGCCAAGACTATTCACCATTTAGGAGGAGTTCATGCGACAGATAGACAAGTTAGAATATCTTTTTCTCCTCTCCCTTTGTCTTCTTCCTACGATAGTAACCAGACTAAGTAACCTTGAAGGCTTAGCACACACTCATTAGAATCATTTAAAAATTTGTGAAAATTAAACAAAATATCGAGAGAATTATTCGCTAACTTCATTGGATCGCTGTGTAACAGTATTAAAAGTTGTAAATGGTACGACAACCGGAAACCCGAAGTGAAATGTCTAATTTGTTGTTTATGCTCAAAGAAAACAATATTTTCGTATATTAACTTTAACACTGCGAAAGCCTGCGGGCGAAACAGTAAATTAGCTTGAATTTATTTCGATAAGTATAAAAAGTGTTAGAAATTGCGTTAAAAAAATATTTTTAAACGTTATTAACAATCGAGAAAAAACTTTATCTCTATGGAATTAATATCATTCAATAGATAATTTTATGCTCTTTAAGATGGCGTAAAAATAATTTGTGTCTAAAAAATATTTAAAAAGTTATTGGCAAAAGCAAAAATTTCAGAAAGAAAGTAAATTAGTTCAAAGTCTAACCGTTGCCAAACAATGGAGTAGCTATAAATTTGATTTATTTCAAAATCGTCTACAGTTAATCAATTATTTCTCAGATTTTTAAAAACTAATGAAATTTGTAGCTAAAATCACATATAAAATTGGTATCATTGAAATGTAAAATTTTAAACTTTAAGATGGTATAAAAATATAATTTGAAAACTAATTTGCTCCGAGATTACTGCGGAAAAAGGGTCTAGTTAATTTCTAATTATTAGACTGTTTAATTAACTTTTACACTTTAAAAAGTTGACAAGTATCTTTCTCTTGTTTTAAATAATAAGAGTAGAAAATTTGGTTAAAAACGGTCGAGTGGTTTAGAAGGAGATGTGGAACATAGCCATATACCCACGAACCCACATTGCCACATACCGATAAACCCACATAGCCACATACCCACAGTGACTTTTATTTATATTAAGACAAGAAAAAGAGAAAAGAAGAATTGTATTTACTCTAGTTATTTTTCGATAATCAACTCATTTCTAAATCAAATTTCATGTGATTGAAATGGGAACAATTTGCATCACGTTGATTTCCATTAGTTATTTATTTAATATGTATCTGATATAATCCATATTATATTGTTCATTTTTAAAACAATTAAGAGCTACCACGAGATTAACTAAATTATGAATAAATAAAATATGTAAAAAGAATAGAAAATACTCTAGTTAATTTTTAGTAATCACCGCACACTGCTAAATCAGACGTCACGTGACCTAAAGAAGGAAACTAAGATACATCGATATCCACTTATTTAGGAGAAGTCGTTTTATGCTTTTTTTATATTTTAATGATGTCAATAAACAGAAAAAAGAAAAGAATTTGAAACAAAGGGATAACTGAACTTTAAGAAAGAATTTTTGAAAACAAGTTGCAGGATGTCAACAAGCAAAATCAGATTAAGAATCAGATGAGGAATTCTTCAAACTCGAGACACGGAAAGTAATTTATTTCCTAAACAAAAAATATTTTTCAGAATGCTTCCAGAATGAAAGTAATTACATTTCTGAAAACATAATTAAAAAAGATTTCATATTTTCGAAGTGATTTAAATTAAAATAGAAGCCTTTTATACCTTTGAGTTTAAGAGACGATGAAAATAAAAAGGAAGATATTATTTTTTAATGAATTTAAATCAATATCATGTTTTAATTCTACATTAATTGTAAACCTCCAATACCACTAGCATGCAAAAACCTGTAACAACTTCTAGATACATTTCTTAAAAATTATAAAAATGTGTCTTCAAATATACTGTATACTGTATTAAAATATTTAGATGACACATGTAAGGTATCTTACAAATTATGACCATTATGCAAAAGATAGATGTAGAAAACATTTTTATTTCTACGTATTTGATAGTGATAAAAATAAGAACAAATATGCAATAAAATATTAAAAACATTATTCAAATTACGCGTAAGTATCCTAAAAAGACCATAAATTTCTTTTATGGGCGTTTGAAGAAACATGCACAGTAATTATAACTTTGTGAGTGTGTCTGTTAGAAAAAATTCTAAACATGTGCAAAATCTATAACGTAATCTTTTTTTTGTGTCTCTAAAAATATAACATAAAATTTATTTAATTTTCAGTATTACCTTCATCAGAAGGTTGAGAGTTCATATCACGTCCGGGTCACCACTTGTACTGTCCACTAGTTAATAATGCAAATGACCAACTCGACGGTTATAAACAACAACATCTTTATTCACGTAAACAAAAGCGACGTCGGTATCTGAAACAAAACAAGGAATGATTCGAAACTGAAAACTGAGTTACTGCACAACTGCGCATCTATTTGTAGTCACATTAAACTCGATCTCGTCAGTTCACTACTCTGTTTGAAGTCTTGACCGCAGCGCCACAACTGTCGATCCAGTGCTTCTCGTGGAGAGAGAGTAAACTATTGTCGGGTTTGCGGAACTGAAATCCGTCTTTACTCTTTGAAGGAAAGGGAGAAGCAAGTATTGAAAGAAAAAGGGAATTCCCTATCCAAGTTGACGTAAAACTTTAAATAAAAAGAGATCTGTAAATGATGAGCTGCTGCCTGAGTTCACTTATTACAGAAGATATGGTAGTGTCCGTTTAACTCTTTAATCCTGAGGCGACCTTTCAAAACTAGTACCTTTAAAACCAAGAATTTTTGAGAGGAAGCGACATAAAATGGACTCTCCCAACCTGGATGGTCATTTAACACCCCACCCCTGCTATAAGCTTCCCTTAAGGCGCACGGAAATGGATCGCAGTTTGCGAGGATAATTGGATCTCCCCTACATCGCTTATCTCCTAAGCAGAACCTCTCTTCCCCTAATAAGAAGCCAACCGCCTCAAACCGGCCTTCGCCGCTGTTAAGGGGAAATGTTTAGACCGCCCGAGACCGCTTCGCTCGGGTTAAGAGGGTTAAGACAAGGCAAAATTAATAAGTAAAATGAAAAATGCTTCTTCTTCTTCTTTTCTATTTCATTTTAGTTATTCTATACATCATACATGATTACAAATATTTCAATTTATGGACACCCTGCGTATTATTATTTTAGCATGGTTTACGAAATGTATATGTTGATGATTTAATTAGACTAAAATGAATTAAAACTCCTAAATCAAGTTTGTACATTTGGGAATGAAATCAAAAAAGCGTTTACCTGAATAAATTTTTGTAAAAATGATAAAAAAAAATAGTTTGATTCATATACATGAGAATAAAACACTTGCAATAAATTAATAAATTAGAAACAAAGATCAGAAATATTTCATTTTCAATTCCCTTAGGCGCTTTCTTTTACACTTACCGACAATTCAAATAAAATCTGTCAGATGATTATTTATTGGACACCCTGCGTATTATTATTTTAACAAGGTTTACTAAATGTATATGATGCTGATTTAATAAGACTGAAATGAATTAAAACTCCTAAAATCAAGTTTGTACATTTGGGAATGAAATCAAAAAAGCGTTTACCTGGATAAATTTTTGTAAAAATGATAAAAAAAATAGTTTGATTCATATACATGAGAATAAAACACTTGCAATAAATTAATAAATTAGAAACAAAAATGAGGAATATTTTATTTTCAATTCCCCAAGGCGCTTTCTTTTACACTTACCTGACAATTCAAATAAAGCTTGTCAGATGATTATTTATAATTCGGAAAAAGAAATGCAACATAATGCTAATTATCAATTATTATTTTGTTCTTTGAAAGCACTAAAGTATTCGACTTATTATAAAAATGAAACTTCTCGTTTCTTTTTTGTTAAGAAACCGGACATTTTTTTATTCAATTCCTTTCCTTTCAATAATTTGATGAAAAATATTTAAAACTGAGACAAATTTGCATATTTAAAATACAGAAGTAATTTTTAATGTGGTCCAGACAGCATTTGTTAAATTTTCTTACTTACTTCAATGACAAAAAAATGTTTATATAGTATAAGTGCAAATAATCTTAGCTTCAAGTGAAAAATCTTTGCAATATATTTATAAGGAATGTCAGACAATATTTCAAGATGACTTAACTAAATATTTTATTTCAACTTGAGCCTTACTATCTAGAATTTTTTATTAAAGGCTTAAAAAAGTTGAGAGTATATAAACTCTTAAAATGAAAATATAACTCTATATTATTTATCATTTCTGTATGGTATCATGTCGGTTTTATTCTCATAAAAAAATAATAACCATAACATTTTTAAAAGCGAAAAGAAATAGAAACTGAGAAAATGTCTCAACAATTCTTGAGAGACTGGAAAAAAAAATACGAAGAAACGAAAATTGAGAAAGAAACTGTAGCGAATTGAATGAGAAAGGAATAAAAAAAAATGTAAAAAAGGTGACATTATTCGAATTTCCGCTTTATCTTTGAAAAACGGTTTCGAGAAAGAACGAGAGTGTGAAAAAAATGATATAGATATATATTGTGAGGAAACAGAAATAAATACCGAATGATAACTTTGAACACGCATCGAAAGATTTGAAACAATTCCTTTTCTTTTGAGTCAAGCTTTGAAAAAGTCTATTTTCACTTTTACCCTGCAGAACAAGCGTTTTTCTTCACGTTTTTGTTTTTTAAAGCTACGGGTCAGGTTAAGCCCCTTCGCCCTTGCCTGGATTTACGGCTCGGTCTTACAAAATTTGCGCCGTGACACCTAAGCCTGATTGATGAATAGACTTGATCTCTTCACTTATTACGTGTCTGTTCAGAGGTTTTTCGTAACCTTCAGATGCATAGACTGCGTAACGTTAAAATAGATCCATCATGAGATGGCTATGGATAAAGTGCCTCTTGGTGTCCTCGAAACACGCTTTATTTTGTGCCTAAATGGTTTTCTTCGTAACAGATACGTCGAGGCATTCACCAGTTATATATTTTTTCAGAAGATGGACGAAAAACACTTCATGTTAAAGACTGTGCTGTTTGCATACAGCTACTGAAGAGATACTTAGCATTTTAAGGAATTTTATTCACTCGAAATAACTGTTTGAAAGCACTGCTAAGAAATTTTGACACATAAGCTTGATGTCTTCACTTATTACGTGTCGGTTCAGAGGTTTTTCTTACCCTTCAGATGCATAGACTGCGTAACGTTAAAGTAGATCTATAATGAGATGGCTGTAGATAAAGTGCCTCTTGGTGTCATCGAAACACGCTTTATTTTGTACCTAAACGGTTTTCTTCGTAGATACGTCGAGGCATTCACCAGTTATATATTTTATCAGAAGATGCACGAAAAACACTTCATGTTAAAGGCTGCACTATTTACATACAGCTACTGAAGTGTTACAAAACATTTTAACCCTTCAGCACAAGTACCTATTTTTGGAACATTGGCACACGCGCGAGGTCATTTTGACCACAAATTTTTACAAACTTACTCTTTATTTTATTGGCTATTTGTACAAAAATAAAATATGGTTAAAGTATAAGAACATTTTTTCGTAAAAAGAACTTGCATTTAAAACAAAAATGCGATTTTTAATAAGGAAAAAGAAATTTGAAGTTATGTCCTTTTTCACACCTTTTCTGTATTCTTTTCTTCTCCGCCGCGCACGTTCGTACTCTTCTATAGCAACAACGTTAACCCTGTGAGCCCTATCCCGCCTCAAACCGCCCTTTCGACAGAAGCCGGACTCAGGCGGTTTCGGGCGCCTTGGTGAATTTTTTTTAGGAAAAATATAGTTCCTTTCTTTGTTGACAATTGATCGGGCAACCATAGATGGTGACATCCTGGAATTTATATAAAGAACGTAACGATTGCATTCTGTTTTCGTGATCGAAAATTCACTCCAAGTTTTGAGGCACTTGAATTCGAAAGAGTTAAATTAACCTGAAACGTTAGCACATGCACGGGTCAATTTGACCCCAATGCACTCAGTAAAAAGTGAGAACCCCCGTTTCACCGGTTTTGGCCCCTTATGAAGGTACAGCAAGTAACAGGGGCAAGTGTTTAGAAATTCCTAAAATGTTTTAACAAAAGAGAAAGGGTGGGATCAAAAAGACCCCGTGCGTGTGCTGAAGGGTTGAGGAATTTTACTTACTCTAAATAACCGTTTGAAAGCACTGCTAAGAAATTTTACAAATTGCTGTGAATTAAATGTTATAGGTTGTATGCGTGGATGTTGTGAAAGGTTTTCGTGATACTGATATATGAGTGCAACTACACCCTATTAGCACAAGCTGCTCTATAATATTGCTACATTATCTTCACGATATTGTGCTACATTCAGAATATCCAGTAAGATCATGAAGATGTCGTACATTATCTTGTGCTAATAGGGTGATACGAATGTATTTTTGGATTATTTCTACTTGAATGAATATACTTGATTAAAGGAAAGCACAAGACATTTTGTGTTCTTTATATTAGTGTTGGGCATTAAATGTCGATTTAAATCAATTAGAAATGCAATTGGGCATCAAATGCGTCATTTTATATTGAATTTTGTCACTAATTTAAAGTAAAATATCTAATATCAGCTTAAAATAAGGTTTTCTGGTTTGAAAGTTTCACAGATCTTATAATGTTACCAAGCAATTTTGAAGAGACCGCCTACATTTAACAAAAATCATGATAATAATACATAATAATAAATTTATTTGAAAACTGTGATAATTATTTTTGATTGCCTAAACTGAATTATGTGAATTTTGAAAATCGTCACCAAAATTTAGTAAGATGGTAATATTTTATACATTGACGAAAACCGTCCGAGCCTTTATTATACAGAACAAAATTATACAACATTCCCCTCCCAAATAATAGTAAAATCAAATGTTACGAGACAAAAATTCATTTTAAATTTCAAGATAAACATTGTATTCCAGATTTAGTAAAAGTAAATATTTTAAAATTTTCTGACATTGTTGCAACATCCTACCCTGATTATCACAAAAGAAATTACGCTGAATAAGTTTGAGATGACTTTTAAAATAAAATTATGTTATGGAACATTGCGCAAATATTGTATTCTTTTTGAAAAAATTGCAGTAATCTTTGTTAGATTGTTTCCAAAACTTAGAATTTTGAACGCATTTCTTTTAAGTAATTCAACCTTATTATTGACAATTTAGTAATGCAAGTGTAAACTTTGAAAGTAAATCAAAACATTTTAAACACACACAACAATGCGTATCGAAAATTTAAACACATTTCATAAATTTCCTTCTTTTAGCACGTGTTATTTCGAAAACAGTGCAAATCTTTCTAGTTGAAATCGTTTTCAAACATTGTTGTTTATTTACCGATTTGAAATAATTGGAATTTAGGATCTGTTAAGAATTACTATTTAACTACCATCGTTATATTCTTTGAGATTTTTTAGCTTCTTTAGCATAATTATTACACATGAATAAAATTGAATAAAACACTAAATCATTAACTGTGTTGTTTAATTTAATATATTTATTTCTGTTGATTATCTTAAATTCGCAATAAAACCTTTAGCTTCATATTCTATGCATCATTAAATAATATTTTAGAAAGAATAAGACTTATAATGAAAAGCATTACCTTATTAACATTTACTTAAAATTTTGGCATGAAACTCTTTCTTATAAAATTCTAATTATACTCACAGTGTTATTTTAATATTTCACAGCATAGACCGTGATAATTCTTCCGAAAGTAAATTGGATTTTAATCGTATAACGCTAAGAATTCACAAATGGCCACTGAAGCCAAATCTTCGTTTGAACAGGAATATAAGAATCATTTTAACCATTGAGAAAAGATACCTCGTTTAAAACACTTGTTCCTCGTATACAGTGCATTGGAACGATAGCAACCAGACTTTAATGCACAGTAAAAATAAGAAAAGAAATTTCTGATAAACTGAAAAGCTAAAACTGTCTATTTGCATGTGTGCCACTGAAGACAAATCTTCGTTTGAACAGGAATATAAGAATCATTTCAACCATTCTGGAATGATACCTCGTTTAAAACACTTGTTCTTCGTATATAGTGCATTGGAACAATAGAAACCAGACTATTAAGGCACACTAAAATATGAAAAAAATTCAGATAAATTAAATGACTAAAACTGACTCTATTTAATGTCTGCCACTGAAGACAAATCTTCGTTTGAACAGTAGATATAAGAATCGTTTCAACCATTCTGCAATGATACCTCGTTTAAAACACTTGTTCTTCGTATATTGCATTGTAACTATAGAAATCAGACTATTAAGGCACACTAAAAATATGAAAAGAAATTCTGATAAAAATTCTGACTCTATTTATATGTGTGCGCTTTATACGCCTGTTGAAACTGATACATTTTTGTCAGAATTGAAGATATTCTACTATTTTAGGGTTAAAACATTATGCTGCCCATTTGTCTATAATATTGTTAAATTATATTAAACGTCATTATGCATTTTATATTATATTAACTATATATATAAGTTCTATATGAATTCAAGCTTCCCGGGCAAACGGGAATGATTAATTGTTACCACTCAATGATTGAAGTTGGCTGCAGTATATATTCTCTCAGGAATCAGAAATCAATGCGAAATCCAACGCCTGTTGAAACTGATACATTTTTGTCAGAATTGACGGAATTCTTCGAATTTAGAGTTAAAACATTATGTCGCGCATTTGTCTATTTTATGGTTAATTTATATTAAAAGCCATTATGCAGTTTATATTATATTAACTATATATAAGTGTTATATGAATTCAAGCTTCCCGAGCAAACGGGTATTATTAATTGTTACCACTCAGTGGTTGAAGTTGGCTGCAGCACTCTCTGGGGAATCAGAAATCAATGCGAAATCCAACGCCTGTTGAAACTGATACACTTTCGTCAGAATTTACAAAATCTTTCGATTTAAGGGTTAAAACAATATTGTGTGCATTTGTCTATCCTATGGTTGAATTATTTTAAACACCATTGTGCAGTTTATATTATATTAACTATATATAAGGGCTGTGTGAATTCAAGCTTACCGAGCAAACGGGAAGGATTAGTTTTTACCACTCAGTGAGTGAAGTTGGCTTCAACACTCTCTCAGGAATCAGAAATCAATGCGAAATCAAACGCCTGTTAAAATTGATACATTTTCGTCAGAATTGACGGAATTCTTCGATTGTAGGGTTAAAATATTATGTTGCGCATTTGTCTATTTTATGGTTAATTTATATTAAACGCCATTATGCAGTTTATATTATATTGACTATATATAAGGGCTGTATAAATTCAAGCTTCCGGGCAAACGGGAATGATTAATTGTTACCACTCAATGATTGAAGTTGGCTGCAGCACTTTCTCAGGAATCAGAAATCAATGCGAAATCCATTAAGATACTGTTATCAGCTTCACGTGAAGTGAGGAGGAATGGATGACCATTAGGTCCGTCGAACTGGCCAATATCCCTCGGAAAACAATACTGAGTCGCATTTGTGTGAGGTACCTTTGTTGGCGAGAGCCATTTCCTCTGATTTCTATGTGTGATGTCAGGAGTCGACCTGTAAACAATGACATAGCGCCAGATTTAATAATTTTCCTTTTTAGTTTTACACTTAATGATCTCATGATATACATTTCATTTTGCGACGCTAAATATATTTCTTAGCTGGGTTAACTAGCGGAAAAAATAATATTTAAGGTATCCGACTGGTTTATAATCGTCGTTTTTGATGAAATTATCAAAAAAATTTTATGACTTAAATTTGTAGCCTGTAGCTTTCTAAAACAGTCTCACTTTTTACTCTACGTGAATTAAAAATGGAGTTACAGCTGTTTTATTACCGATCTGTAAGCGTTATTTTAAGTTGCATGAAAACTTTAAATGTGTTTTCTGAGAAATGATATTTTTGAGGAAAACTGCCGACCGTAACAATGATTTCTCAAACCGTTATTCAAGTATTGACATGAAATTTTCTGAGATTGTTTTCTGTAATAGGCTTGATGTTTTCCTCTAAAAACTAAGGTCAATTTTAAAATCAAGTAATATTTTTAAGTGTTTAAATATAAACGAAAAGCATTTTTTATGGAAAATTACCAGTTTAGTAACTATGTTCAGATATATCTCAAAACTATTTTGAAGTACAAGAAATATTTTAGAGAATAACACAGATGACTGTCATAAAAATGTACTCCTACAAGGATTTATGTATATTTAGAATATGATTTTGTCTGTCGCTGTTAGCGTAAGGCAAATATTTTAGTCATTTTTCTTCAAATTTCTCAGTTTTTTTTAAAAAAATATTATTCTGAAAGCTTAATTTTACAATATTTTCATAGTTTTAAAACATATGCAGTTGAAAAATAACATTAAAACATATATATATATATATATATATATATATATATAAGTTATTTTTCAAAAAAATGTCTCCGAACACAGTCGGATACCTTAAACGTAGAACTATTAACCTAATGAGAGCATTTGAAATGTAAAAAAAGGTTTGCAAAACCAAAATGTAAATAAGTTAAAATTCGTTTTTATAAATATTTGTACTAAAACCACATTGTCGGCTTTGTGAGAAAGTTCAGCTTCCTGAATTGTGTTTTTCGTTAAAAATTTAATGAATTAAAACTGTTAAAAATTCGAATTAAAAATAAAATAGTTAATCCGAAATAAAACATTGAGAAAATAAACAAAGCTTTGAGGAAACCCTTCACTTGGAGGGTACACAACCTAAAGGAACCGGGAAACTAGGACGATTTGTGCATTACTTATAATATTAATAGTTCAATTCAGTAAAACTATGTTGCCTGAATTTTAAAAAAGTTTCATTCCACAATTGGACTCAGTTGTGCAATTAGGATCTAATTAACATTTTTTTTGGATTTAAGGATTACTGTCCTAAATTTTACTTCAGAATCATAAATTTTGACGTAAAACCGAACTGCCTTCGGATCTTCACAATTTACATAACACACTAGTCATAATGCCATAATTAATCTTGCAGCAATGTGGCATTTAACTTTTTTCGATAACATTTTTTTAAAATGGTTATATATCAAAATGGGAGCATTGAGTTTGTTCTTGATACTACGTTTCATTGCGTAACTACATTAACTTGGAAATATTCGAAAACTGGTAATTCTAACAATAGCTGAATATTAATATTTAATTTTTTTATTAAATTTAGATGAAAATGCAGATTGAAATGTTAGATGTAAATAATTTAAACAAGGTTTTTAAATTTTATATAACTGTATACGTAGTAATCGACTTTTCGACTAAGTGTCACGAAGTCAATAACATTTTCAGCTTAAATGTCTTTCGTTGAATTAAATGAAATAAGTGATAATAACGTAGTGAAATTAGACTTTCAACGAAATTGATCTTATTTAAATATTTAGTTGTTAGTTTTATAGGAAAAGGGACACTTAAATAATATCATCAGAGAAGGGAAAGACATCAGTAAAACTAATTATATCTGTGAGAATAAGATATATGTGACGATTATGTCTCGTATGTGGGACATGTCACATATATGTGACGATTGGTAGTGGATGACTTAAAGCCGACTGCTTGTTTAAAAATTGGATGCAGAGATGCTGGAATTTCGACTTCATGTCTCACTCCGAATAAAAATTGAGAGTAAATCATAAAATCATTTATGTAAAAACGTGCATTCCTTAAAAGCAGTCACTATTTAATTAGCCATCATCCTTTTAAAACAAATTGAATGATGTCTGAAATCTCTTCATATTTCAGATCTGTAGATCTGAATTATTTTCTTCCCAAAATAGAGAATATAACATGTCATGTGCAATTCAAAATAATTGTGGAACCAATAGCACATAGATAAAAATAAGGAATGAGGATTTTTTTTTATTCATTTTCATTTGTATGCTTAGTAAATTTATCGTTAAACAATAACAAACAACTGTTAAAAAAATTTGCATTCAATTTTTTATTCATGATTTTTGCTTTGGAAGTTGAATTTTCTTGAAATCAAAACACAGATTCATAATAAACTCATTATTTCCACTTTATATATATATATATATTTCTATTTAGTATTTTTTATTTTTCTATTTAAATAATTAATGAAGATTTTTTAAATTCATTTTCATTTGCATGCTTAATAAATTTATTGTTCAACAATAACAGTCCACTGTTAAAAAAATTTCGCACTCAATTTTTTATTCATGATTTCTGCTTTGGAAGTTGAGTTTTCTTGAAATCAAAACATAGATTCATAATAAATTCATTATTTCCGCTATTTATATTTCTTTCTATTCCAGAGTCATCTTGCTCTTGCATGAACAAAAAAATTATCCCGTTTTAAACTGTGGAAAATAATCTTAATGAGTAAATGATGCTCCATTTCTCTTCAGATTAACAAAAGAATGTTTTAATTTTTCTAAATTTCAAGATGAAGAAAGTTTGTTTTCAAACGAAAGTTCTACCATTTAAACTACCATTAATTCAATCTCAATGAATGGGCAGCTGTGAATTGGTTTTTGATATTTTCATGCCATCATTAGTTGTGAAGAGAAGCTATTTTGAAGTTTTCATGACTTAAACAAATGATGCGTAATTGATTCATTTTAAATTTAAAAAATAATTAAGAAAGTTTATTTTTTAAAACAAGAAGTAGGAAGCTTCCCTTATTTTAAAAATTAAGAAAGAAGACATAAACATTTCAATGCTATTTTATGCTCGATTGGAGTATTATTTAAATTTATAAAATCTTAAAATATCCTTATAATGTCAAATTAGAAACATTATCATTGCTATTGATTTGAAAAATAAACTAACTACCAAACATTTCCCTTATTTTAAAAATTAGGAAAGAAGACATAAACATTTTATGGATTTCAAGGTAATTTCATGCTCGATTTGAATATTATTTAATTTTTTAAAATTTATATCGTCTTAAAATATCCTTATAATGTCAAATTACAAACATTATCATTGCTATTGATTTGAAAAATAAACTAACCCCTAAACATTTCCCTTATTTTAAAAATTAAGAAAGAAGATGTAAACATTTTATGGATTTCAATGCAATTTTATGCTCGTTTTGAATATTATTTAAATTTATAACGGCTTGAAATATCCTTATAATGTCAACTTAGAAACATTATGATTGCTATTGATTTAAAAAATAAACTAACCCCTAAACATTTCCCTTATTTTAAAAATTAAGAAAGAAGACATAAACATTTTATGGATTTCAATGCAATTTATGCTAGATTTGAATAGTATTTAAATTTTAAATGCCTTAAAATTCCCTTATAATGTCAAATTAGAAACTTTATCATTGCTATTGATTTGAAAAATAAACTAACCACCAAACATTCCAGTTATTTGTATGACTAAACTTTTTATAAGCTACATACTTTCTTTAAATCCTTTCTGTGAAAATTTTAATCCGTTCAGTTCTTTGAATGGTAGTTAAGAAATTGTAATGTATCGATTCTCATTTTGGAGATTCATGAATCTACCCTCTCGTTCTAAATGAAATATTCATACATCCATGTGTAAGTGCGTCCTTGTCTTTTTCGGGCTTTGATTAGAAGATAAGCAATGGCGGCGTGCGAAATTACACTTATGTCTTGATTTTAAACTAGATCAGTCATAATATTTATTTATTTATTTATTTACAACCCGCCCCTGCCCAGCCTACCCAAGAGGATGAAAGGCCTTCCACAGGCCGGAGGATAAACATAAAACAAAAGAAATGAACTACATTAAAAAAGAATTTTCTATGAACCCCAAGGGGTGATCAGAACAATTTAAAAATCACCGTTTACAACAATAACTCAAAAAAAGGATAAAGAGCAAAAACACAAATCACAAGAAGATTAAGAGCAAAAATACAAAATGAAAAGAGCAAAAACAATAAAAGCTTCGCATTAAAAACACAAAACACTAAAGGATTAGGAGCAACAACACAAAAAGAAAAACCCAAAGAGCAAAAACACAAAAAAGCTTAACATCAAAAAACACAAAACACAAAAAGATTAAGAGCAGAAACACAAAACGCAAAAACTCAAAGAACTAAAACGCAAAAAGTTAAACATTTAGAACACAAAACACATACAAAAATTAAGATAACCAAATTAAAATCAATAGCATTTAAAACCAAACAGTTACAGACAAAAATCGAGAGACAATAAGCATTACAGAAACTTCACAAAAGCACAGAAGCACACAAGAGATCTAACAAAAACTTTACAGTGGACAAGATAACAATTTAAAAGAAAACAAAACAATTCTTAAAGAAGATAATAAAATGTAGATCAAAATATTGCCTCCTCCTTTATCAAGTTAATCCCTCAAGTGTATATAGTATTTTCTATACCGCCGAAACAACTTCTGCGTTACTACTTTTTTAATAATTTTTATCTGTTGCCAGGTATTTAGTCAAGATCTTAGAAGATCCAAAATATTATTAAGAATTCTTAATATTTTCATTTGTGGACAGAATTCCAAACAATAAGTCTTCTTAACATATTTTTGGTGGGAAAAGAGAAAACACGTGCTTCGCATACTATCACTAGTGTGTGGAAGTCGACAAAAGACGGTTTTTTCAACGCAGAAGTGGGAAGCGGGAAATGTGTAGAAATGGGTATTCAAAGAAGTAAATTGTAATAAATGTGTACTCCAGCCTTCAATAAATTCACTTTTTTTCGCACTAGTTTATTAATTCTACTGTATGCAATTAAATACGAGCTTTATACACATGTACAATTGCAATTCAGGTTTAAGATTACTCATAATTACTAACTCGGAGTTTACCTCGAGAACTCCTACAAAAACGTGCATTCTCTGTGCAGAGACCCAATACCATTTATGGCGTCTACCACCTCGCTCCCGCGATGCGGTTTCTTCCACTCTTCACTGTACATCCTTTCGGTTGAGAGCCGGAACAGTTACCTGGAGGTTAGTGGCATGGCAGAAATATTGCTCATCATCTACACTGAAGAGCCAAAACATTATGACCACCTACTCAATAACGCGTTGCGCCTCCTTTGGCCTTCAAAACAACTGCAATTCGCCGGGCATAGATGCCAAAAGTTTTTGGTACATGACTGGAGACAGGTTGTACCAAATGTCTAAGCAGCGATCACGCAAAGTCGAGATATTCGGACATGGTGGTGTTTGAGTGCTGAGCTGCCGCTCCATGACATCCCAAATGTGCTCCATCGGATTAAGATCCAGCGAGTTAGGACATTAAGTGGAATTCTTCAGTATGCTCCTCGAACCACTCCAACACAATCCGAGTCTTGTGACATGGGGCGTTGTCCTGCTGGAAGATTCCATTTCCAGTTGGGAAGACAAACGCCATGTAAGGGTGCAACTGATCCGCAATGATGTTCAGATAGTTCGCAGCTTTCATGGTCTGTTCTACCACAACTACGGGTCCCAGAGCCGCCCATGAGAACGTCCCCCAAAGCATAATACCGCCATCACCAGCCTGTGTATGACCTGCTGTACAAGACGGGAGCAAATGTTCGCCTGGAAGACGGCTTACCCTGACACGACCATGGACGTGATGAATTATAGATCGGGATTAATCCGACCAGGCAACTCTCTTCCACTCATCCATGGTCAAGTCTCGATGTTCTCGGGTCCACTGTAGGCGTAGTTGACGATGACGCTTGATCAACGGAGGCACACGAGTGTGACGTCTGCTGCACAGTCCCATATCCAACAGTGTCCGCTGAAATGTGTGTTCCGAAACACTTGCGCTTGGACCTGCATTGTATTGCGCTGTCAGCTGAGCCACTGTCTGGCGCCGATTTTGCTAAACCAAGCGGGAGATTCTCCGACGTCCTTTTTCTTTGATGACGCGTGGACGACCAACGCTTTGGCGTCTACTGCTGGTATCACCGTAATTTATCCACTTTGCATGAATACTGACAAAAGCATAACATGAACAACCTACCATTCGTGCAGTTTCGGTTATACTCGTTCCGAGTCTTCGGGCCATTGCGATCTGCCCTTTATCAAATTCGCTTAGATCAGCAGCCTTTCCCATCACTCGCAAAAGTAAGTGCAAGAATTATTACATACCTTCTCCAGCAGCAGTTATTTACCATTCTCACTTAACCACGTGCCCTCCACGTCATCCAGACGAGTTCATAGAAAAATGTGGGGATGGTCATACTGTTTAGGCTTGTTAGTGTATTTTTAGATGTTGTACCCTGTAGGTACCTGTCCATTCGTGGAGTGATAATCAGAAAGGAGATCAAGTAAATTTGATTTTCCTTTTGTGTCTTCAGAAATGTCGTAATAACACTTTCGTCAAGACATATTTAAAAAAATATGGGTATAAATATGTTGTGAAAAAAATATGATTAAATTTACTCTAATGTAAACCAGTAGTGTTTCAGAATTTCGAATTTAACTTGGAATATTTTCTTTGTATTGAAAATAAAATAAATAATGAAACTGTTGCATAATTTCATTAAAGAATTTACTATGAGATTAGTAACTGAAAGTTTTATTTAAAAATAAGAAACAATTCAGTAATCATACCTATTTTTCGCCCGCAAACAATGCGATATTGTTCATCTCGTTCAGAGATATTCCTAGAGATTACCCAAAAGCTGCCCTATTAGCACAAGATATTGTACGATATCCTCAGGATGTTATTCGATATTCTGAATACCGCACAATATCGTGAGGATATTGTAGCAATATTGTACAGCATCCTGTGCTAATAGGGTGACTATAACCATAAGACGAAATTCTTATGTACCTACAAACTTCCAAAACTATATTTACTGTAACAGAAGATACCATTCCTATATTCATATAACAATATTACCGAAAACATTATCAGAGTTTTCAAAAACAAACGTTGAATTTAGATTGCAATTTGCTTACAAGATCTACAATGAATTATCGTTTTGCTAGATAACTGGGTTCCAAAGCTATCAAGAAGAGTCATCTTAGTATATATAAATGTGATAAATTACTTTTAAGACTAAGAAACAAGAATTCAACTCTATAGTTACATTCCTACTTCTAATCTTTTCAGAACTGATGCTTTTATCAGATAGATTCTCTAGGTTCACCGCATTACAGTCATTGTTAACTCTTTCGATACGAGAACGTCCCAAACGTCCCTTTAAGTTCAAGACGACGGCCGTCCGAAGCGTTCAAATATCACTGCGAAATTCCCACCCCCTTTCGCTAATAGTGATTGATTTCAACCCCTCAGCGCGCGCTCTCTTCGTTAGAGTGGTTCGCCCAGAGGGGTTAGTTTAAAAAAGGGGTGGGGAATGAGGGTGGGAAATTTGCAGGGATATTTGAACGCTTCGGACGGCCGTCGTCTTGAACTTAAAGGGACG
>BGPR01015723.1:18447-32908 GCA_013235015.1 Araneus ventricosus | reverse complement strand
GGAATTTAAGAAGTTAACAAGAGGGCTGGAGAAAGTTCATTCATTTATCGAAAGGAATTTAAGAAGTTAACAAGAGGACTGGAGAAAGTTCATTCATTTATCGATCAACAGGAATCAGCCAGCAGTTAAAAATTCATATTACATAAATTCTTTTATTCCCGCTTCTTTCGAATCCATAAATTTAAGTAAAGCATCAACAATGAAGATCCTCAGTTGGCCAAAGTTATGCAATTAAGGAGAAACTCCAGTCATTATCACATTTTGAGACATAACTATTTTTGTAAAATATTAGAAACAAAATTTTCCTGCATCGTTCCAAAATAAATTATTACATTGTAAGATTTCCATTGTGTAGCTTGTGAAGTAAATTCTATCTCACATAACATTTTGTAATTTTTTTTATTATTATTTCATTTTATTTTCAATAAATCTTTTGGCATATGCCCATTCAACCGACAGAAAACCTTTACGGTTCCGAGTTCCAGGGCAAAAAGAAAAGTCTTACATAGTAAACTGCACACTTATAAGTGTAGTTTAAAATAGTTAACCCCAATACAGAAAATGGTAATTGGTTCCTAATAGCAGGGACCAACTGGATGCAGATATCTGCATCCAATTTCAAAATGAAAATCTTCCCTTCTTAACAGCTTGGTGGAAAATACAAGAATATGCTGATATAACAATTTGTACTAGTTTGTATAGAAGATAATTATAAAAAATTAAATATAGCCATTCAGTGCAATATAAACAATCACAATTTTCCTTAAATAAAAGGAAAATTTAAAATTATCAAATATTGTTGCAGAACACTAATTACCTCCAGTATCTAAGCCAGCTTTCTCTAACCTTTCTTTTACTGCCTGCTCTAACTTTTTCCTTTGTGCAGAATCCATTTCATACATTTTCCCATCTGCATCCTTGGATCTGCGATCAAGTCTTCGAATTCGTACATGAAGCTCGTCGTCATCAACAACTGATGTTTGCTTGTCAATCGTTTCAATTGTTTTTAAAGGCCCTGTAATTTTAAAATGGTAAATTTTAAAGGAATATAAAATTTTCCATCAAATCTGAGTCAAATCTTTATGCAGTTTCAGCACTCTCAGAGGAACAATGATACATCAATAAGACATTTATAAATGAACAAATGCTAGCTGATTAGATAGATGTTCATTCATCCAAAATGACATAAAACTACTGAGAGCAGTCAGAAGACAGTGTTGTACAATTGCCATGCATTATAAAAGGCATCTCAAAAAGGTTGCAACATGCTGTAACTTTTCACCTGTTGGAAATAAGTAAGCACTGTAAATTGCAAAAGTGTCCAAAATAAGGTAGGAATTAAGATTATGTTGATCAAATAGTCATGCTATTAATTTTCAAAAAGTTATACTTTTATATTTTTTTATATCCCTGCTATACTTTTTAAATTTTTTTATGTCCCTGCCCCAAGACAAAATTGGTCAGTTAGAAACTTTTTCCTTTTCTTCCAACTAGATCATTACAAAAAAAAATCCTGCATTCTTCTCTTTTAAAATTGTTTTAGTTATAACAAAAATTTTAAAAAAGATTCTTATACTATGTTTTCCAACCATTTAAAATGCTATTTCATCAGAGAAAATAGGGAGCATACACAAATTGATCATGAAGTTAAGTCACCAATAAAATGTCAACAAGTATGAAAAAATTGCATCACACATATATCTAAACAAAACATTACACAGTCAGAGATCACACTAAGCAACAAATGTAGTTTAAAATCATAGACATGCGATTGAAAGAAAACAATTCTCAAAATATTCTCACAATATTTTCCATCAAACCAATATATAACTGAACTTTTGTAATGATATGCTTTAAATATCTTAAAGTTGGTTACCACTAATATTGTTGCAAACATCTACAGTAAAAGCTTAACTAACTGGCATGCTGATTTCCGGATACCTGAAAAGTCCGGATAGTTGAGTGTGATGGGAAAAATGGGGGGTGGGGGTAGATCGTGGCCTTTTTCTTATCAATTCTGTCCTTTTACATTTTTGTCGATTTCGTTTTTAGGTCTGGTTTTTCGGCAAAAGGTGAAGACTATTTTTTGTTTTTGGTTCTCACGTTTGCTTTTGAACCCCCATAAAACAAGTCTGTGTATGTCACTGCACTGTATATTGCTTTTTCCTTCCTTCTACGCCCCTTTATGCGGAGTGGACGTTGCATTCCAGAAATAAATTGTCGGCGTGAATGGAATGGTGCAGGCACGCACGTGCTAAATTTTAGCGCGGATGTAAAATTTTTAGCTCATTTTAAATTTTTAACTCATTTTCTAATCATTGCAGTTAGTTGAGCTTCCTGGATACTTGAATGCCAGATAATCGAGAATTTACTGTATTATACTTTATTCAATATCAAATTTTTTGCCAAAAAGTATAAACCATTGTCCAAAGCTGGCCCCAAAAGTAAAAATGAAGCAGGGTCATATCAGGGGAATCTGGAAGAGGAATTCTGTTGTTCCTTTCAAATCGACCTACTGTTCATCAAAGTTCTCTTTCTGCCAGTTTGTTACATTTACACCCTCATGTGTAGGCACATCATCATGGTGATAATAAATATATTTTACAAATGATGATTGTGTAGTTTACAGAAAATACGTTACAGGACCATTTAAAATACGTTGCACATGTTTTTCATAAGAGTGGTTTCATAAAGGGCCAAGGAGATATTTCCTTTCCAAATTTCACACTACAAGAAAAAAGAAATAATCCTATAGTGGTGGGTTTCAAAAAATCAATAAAAGGAAGGGAAAAAAAGGATTCCTACTATTGCACTAATTATCACTACAGGTGCCGATTCCTCCATCTTCCTTATGCAAACATTCATCAATTCGCAGAATATCCTTAACAAAGTTTGCATTTTGGTATTGTTGGACACATGACCAGTTTCAGAAAATTATGCCCCAAAACCAAAAAAAAAAAATTCATGGAAGTTCTAATGTGAAAACTAGAATCATATAAAAAATAAACAATTATTTCAATTAAGGAAGGTTTTTTTTCCCTCATTAAAACAGGCATTTACATACTATGCAGTCAATTCGAAAATTGAATTATAGCAGGTTTTTTTACATTTACCATATCAGCATGAATTCCAATCATTATATTTCAAAGAGAAAAAAAAAATCGTCTGCAAATTTATCCTTTCATAATTTAGATGAAGAAGTTTGTGTTGACTTTGGACACTCAAATGCAATTTTTCCCATAAAAAAAATGGCATATCTCAATGTGAAAAATATATAAAATCTGTTAATGCATTATGAATGTAGGCAGAATTTGTAAAACTTTTCCTAGTGTATCATCATTTTTTTCCCCTTCTCTGTTCTAGTAATACTTTACTACATTTCGAATTTAATGCATGGTTTCCATTCATATTGCTCAGTTCTGATTAAGCACAAATCAGTCGATTCTAAAGGTGCAAGTATGGATTTTTTGTAAAAATTTAGTTGTAGCAAAAGGAAAAATTTCTAATTGGGACGAGTCATATAAAAATTTCAAAAGTGTAACTTTTTGAAAATTAATAGCATGATTATTTCATTAACATAATCATAATCCACCTCACTTTGGACACTCTTGCAATTTACAATGCCTACTTATCTCCAATAGGTAAAAAGTTAAGTGCAAGTTAGATACTCTTAAATATGACTTAGAACAAACTAATAGATTAAAAATTCTAAAATATTTGGTTTTAATTAATTTTTCATATCTATCATGTTATTTTTTACAGCAAAAACAAAACTTTAAATAAATAAGAACGTCACATAAATCAAGTTTCCTTAGCATTCTTTGACTGAAATTTTTAGGGGGGCAATTTATTTTTTCTACTATATTTTTAAGTTCTAATTGAAAAATTTTAAAATTTAAAAACTTCGCTTTAACAGTCTGTTAACACCAGAAAGACAATAGCAGTCATTTTGACCACAGATGAATTTCAAAAGCTCATATTTCTTTGTTTTCCTTTGATTTCTTATTCGTTCATTGACTTTTCCCAATTATTCAGAAAGAACATGTAAAACAAAGAACATGTAAACTCGTTATTAGAGACACTATAAATGTTTATACCTAGAAAGACTGACTGCATCATTTTGACCATTAAACAAACATCACATTCTATGATGTTATTTTACTCCATTTTTTGTTTTGTCTACTCTGTTATTTTTTCTACTCTTTTAATGTTTTGTTTTGCAATGATGATTTGACGAGAAGAAATATAAATGGGGGGAGTAAAAATCGCAATTTTCAGCAATTCCTTTTGTGCTCGGAGCTTCTGCCTTTATTGAAATGGCAGATATTAATTTCTTTGGATGTTCTTTGCCTGTTCAGTTATATATTTATCCCTCACAAAGTCGCGACAAACCATTTGTAAAAGGATGCTGTCGGAAATAGAAATTTTACAAATGTTGTATAATTTAACTGAAACTGATTCTTCTGATGAAAAATCCAATTTATCACATATATTCCTGGCAATGAAAGTGAACCAACTTCATTGGACAAAAATTGTCTTACACAAATTGCACAAAACGATTTCTCCTTTGAATTTGAAAAAGAAGAAAATTCATCTATAAACATCGATTGACAACACGCAAGAAGTGCTTGAACTGTATTCAAGTAGAGTTTTCAAGCACGATAATATTACTCTGAAGGAATACCAAGGGGGAAAAAAACAAAAATATTCTACTGCTAAGCACTCTTCATACTACACTCGAAGTTGAATACAATGAAAAGAAGACTCCTGAGGTTATTAAATTTTATAATTCGACTAAATACAGCATTGATGTACTTGATCAGATGGCAAGAAAGTATTCAACTAAATCTGCTTCTCGACGATGGCCGGTAAAAGTTTTTTCAATATCCTCGACTTAGCTGCTATCAATGCTTAGGTAATTTACAAGGAAGTTGTTAGTACAAAAATCAAGCATCGTGATTATATTTTGAATTTAGCTGATGAGCTGCAAAATAATTATGTTTCCTCTAAAACATGTATGCTTTCGATTTCACTCCAGGTACAGATGATGGACTCACTGCCTCAGGCAGGAAGTGCAAGCAATGCAAAATCAACAGATGCTGTAATAAAACTATGAATATTTGTTGCGATTCCAAAAAATCAGTTTGCAGCTCTTGTACAAGCAAAATGATAAAGCTGAGTGTTTGTAGAAACTCTAAGGAATAGTGATGCAAGTAAATCAATTTGTAATATTTATATTTTTAAAGTTGTTTTCATACGAGAGACATATGTAAAATATTTTGTGTAATCCTAAGAAATTTCCTAAGCTAAGCTTTATTTTGCATTCATTGCATTTTATTAATAATTGATTAGATATATATTGCATTTTCTCAAAAAAAAATATTATAAAACAAAGAAAAGTGATGAATAGGAAATTAATGTGAAGGAAATGTAAAATTTAACATCAAAATGTATTAAAAAACTTGTTGTAGCAAACAAATCTTGAAAATAGTGTTGTTTTTGGTCATTAAAAGATAGATGTCAAAATGACCGATCCTAGTCCTTCTAAGTATACCAAAAACGCCGTATTTCTAGTGTTAATATAGCAAACATATATAATGATTATACTATTGCATACATTCATCGCATTTGCATTTCTTTTTATATACGTGCATGGCAAGAGCAGCTAAGTAAATGACAGAGGTTTTTAATATTTGTTAACGTAAAGTGCAATTCTCTTAAATAATGTGAATAAAGTAAATTATGACTTTAAAGGCGCAGCTCAATTAATATCTCAAAATCAAAATGTATATATTATATTATTTGTCGAATTGCTGAATTAAGGTGGGGAAAGTCCAAAAATAAAATTTTTAATACGAAGGACAAGACAAATCACACACATTAAAGAATACTACCTTCATCCACTAAAGAATCCTTTTTCTCATTCTTTTCACCCTTTGAATCTTGACTATTTTCATCAATATCTACAAACAAATATTTAAATTAATTGACACTTATCAAACAAAATCTAAAGAAAACAAATTCAATAAATATTAATTGATTTGTTAATTATTAATGTCCCGTTTGAGGCTGTATAAGGAACAATAAAGCTCTGATTCAGAACCCTCCGATAAGGGCTGAAATAGAATCCTATTTTCCAAACAATAAATTGTGGAAACATTTGACAAGCAACCAGATTTAATGTGTACTAAATTCATATACAATGTAGATCATTTGTAGCATCTATCTTTAATTAGTTGCATAAAGTTTTTTTACAGTTAACTAATCAAGTTGATGATGCATAAAAGGCATACACTGACCAATTACTTAGCAAAGGACAGAATGGCTGTTCATTTGATACCTAGTTTGATAACAATTTGCCAATATTTTGCTAAATTTGACACTAAAATCATGCTCTCAAAAATTTGGTTAATCATGTGCAAGTAAATACTGCAAGGAGAAGTATTGTGCCACAAAATTCTTAGCCTCTACTAAGGAATTCACAGGTGAGACCAGTGGCGAATCCAGGGTTTGGGTCTGGGTAGAGCCGAGGTCATAAAAATTTTGTAATCGTAGTGACGAATGTCAAATCTCATGGCTTATGTAAACCAAAACACTTTAACTTTACAGAATTTCCTAACCTAACAATAAGAATCACAAAGAACACTACAATACTTTCGATAATTTAATACAATGAAATAACTAGCCAAAAAATGTTTTATACCGCAACAACGCTACAAGTACAAGTGAGAAAAGTAGGAAAATTTTCGAGCCTGTCAAGCCAAAAAGCAATGTTGTCATGATTTAAATATTTTTTTAAAATGAAAATTAAGAACAAACAGTTGTATTTATTTTAAATAAAATCAAGAATTTTCGTTTAGTTATGGGGGGACTGCAGCCCGATAGCCACCCCCTGGATTCACCACTGGGTGAGACAATGTCAAATTTCGGATACTCTGGTTTTTTTGGAGTTGAATGAAATTTCCAGAATCTTTGAGTAAGTTTGATTGAAAGCTTATTTTGTAAGTTCTGTGGTCATATTTTTTTACCAACATTTATGTCTTTTTGTTTCTTCAGATTATACTTGTTTACCTACATCACATTGCGTGTTAAAAACTCAAGTGAAAAGTTAGCTTCCTATGTACTACTTATTTTAAATATCAGCAGTGGCTTTGCCTATTTACATGGCTTTCTATGAAAGG
This sequence comes from Araneus ventricosus, assembly GCA_013235015.1. NCBI lineage: Eukaryota > Metazoa > Arthropoda > Arachnida > Araneae > Araneidae > Araneus > Araneus ventricosus. Next base: position 25,727 of record BGPR01015723.1, on the reverse strand, counting down.
CTATGAACCTCACTAAGAATTTACAGAATATGCATCAAAAATTTTCATTTGCAATTACAGAACACTTTGACATACAACTAGTTCCTTTGCCCTAAAGAAGACATTCATCAAAGATCATCTGAATAATCGCATCCAGTCAATAATTTCGAACAGCAAATCTAAATATATAGACACTTGCCTTCTTCAGAAGTTTCAGTAATGACGGATTTCACTTTATTTAGTTCTTTTGTAGCTTCTACAACATCTTTCTCTGCTTTGTCCAACTTTTTTAAAAGCATGTTTAGAGTATTCGTAAGCTTTTGGAAGGATAAATCTTTGGCTTCCTCAGAAAGCTCCGAGCTTTGGTCTTCCTCGGCCTTAAATATTATTTCAAAACAAACATTAATTAATATTGAATATACAAAGAGACTATAATTCCAATATGAATTAAAACTTATTGTAGAACTTAATTAACCTAACTTATACAGGAGAAGGGCATATGCCATAATTAATTAATAATTTGTAATTTCAAACTGTCTAAATATGAATAATATAGTCCTTACAACCTCTAATATTTTGCTCAATGGCCAAACAAAACATAAAAATGAGAAAGTTCCTTTAAAATATTACATGGTGTATTTTAAACCAAAGAACATTAGAATTTTTCCAAGACAGAATAAAAAAATTTTTCAAGCATTAGCTGAAGTATATCACTGTACCAAAAGAAAACATCATTAGCATATAAAAAATGCATATAAAAACATTAATGAAATGCAATTATTTTGTTCAAGAAATTGTGAAGAAAAATATCGTAAACCATTTTTAGGTAATTAAATATAATTTTGCTCATATATCTGATGCTTACACAAACATGTAGGTTAAGATAAATTATCCACAAAAGAAAAACTTAATTCTTGTTGAACTGTAATTGAATTAAAACTTAAAATTCTTGTTTGTAATTTAATTTTATGAAATAATTACAATCTCAATATATTTTGTTCAAACCACAAGTATAAAACTCACAAAGATGTATTTTAGCACAAACAGAAGACCAGTTAAATGGTAAATATGTACATTATTTTTAAAAATGAAGAAAAGAAAACACACAGGACATATAATTTAGACAGATCTCTCAATTCAAATGCAAGAAAATAAAGAACATACAACAAAGAACGCAAATTCAAATGACCTGTCATTGAAAATGGTGATCATACAGAGGTTTAGCAATACGACCTGAAGCAACACAAATTAAAACAACTATCTAAACAAAATTTCGTAGCAACATATCTTAAAATGAGTTAGTTTAATGAATTAACTAACAGTCAAGAGAGAGTAAAAAACATATTTTCAACTTACTTCATTCAATATCGCATCGAAATGCTTTTGAATACTACTTTTAAGTGTAGAAAATTTTTCTGGAGGAAGGAATGATTTAAGTTTTTCTAATTCTATAAAACAAAAAAAAACAAGTTTACATATAATATAATAATGATTTACAGTTATTGCCAATTAAATGTCAACTAACCATAATGTCAAATAAATTTATAAATAATTTTATAATTAATGGTAACACTTCTTTGAAACACTAATTAATTTTAATATTGTGCAGCACTAAATTACACTTAAACTCTACATAAATCATACTTCAGACATATCTAAGTACGCAGATAAGGAAAATGTAATCAACAGTGGCATAGCTAAATTGGGGTGGAGGGGGTTGTCCGTCCAGGGCGGCACTTTGAAAGGGGCGGCAAAATCAGACATGCAAGAAAACAATTTTATAAGGAAGAAGAGCAGTGGCCATAACTCAATCATTGTATACATGAAAAAATAATGCATTTAATGCCTTTTGTCAGTAAATTGCTGATAGGCGATTTTGCAACTTATCTGCAGAAATCGAGGGCTTCAAGCGACGGATTATGTTACTACAGTAAATTCTTGATTATCCGGCATTCAAGTATCCGGAAAGCTCAACTAACAGGAAAAATTAGAAAATGAGTTTTTCTAAAAATATTACATCAGAGTGCCAGAATTTAGCGCGTCTGAACTGTTCCATTCACACAGGCAATTTATTTCTGGAATGCAACATCCGCTCCGCACGGAGGGGAGTAGAAGGAAAAAAAAGTAATATACTGTACAGTGACGTACACAGACTTGTTTTACAGGGGGAAAGGGTTCAAGAGCAAAAGTGAGAACCAAAGAAAAAAAAAAGTTCCTTACCTTCCGCTGAAAAAACAAAATCAACAACCAAAAAAAAAAAAATGGTTAAGGGATAGAATCAGTAAAAAAAAAAAAAAGGCTACAATCTCCCCCATTTTTCCAATCACACTCAACTAGCCGGACTTTTCAGGCATCCGGAAATCGGCGTTTCCCGAGCATGCCGGTTAGTTAAGATTTTACTATAATAAAATGTTTTTTCCTGGCTTTTTTTTAAGGTTTATGTGCCCTATGTAACTTGTAAAGAAACAGCAGCATGTTGCAAGTTAGCCTCAGGTGCCAAAAGCTGCAGCTACACCACTGGTAATAAATAGCCAATTAATTTTATCTTTGTTTTAAAATTTGGAAATTTTAGATGAAATCTTCTTAACGTATTAAATGATGATTTAAGTGGACACACAGTAACAATACAGTTTTTTTCTATCACACAATTTGAAGCGAAGACGAGACTGTTGGAAAAGTACAGTTTCAGAGATGTTTGAAATGGGGTTTAAAATATTTTTCCGCTGGAGAAAAGCTTTGTGATCCCAAAATTTGAAAATAAACATGAAAATAAAATATAATTAATGATAAGTAAAAAATTAAGTTAAAAAATTTTGTACTATAAAATTTTTCTTATAAATAAAAATGAGATTAATTTCCCTACATGTGTATTTATATTAACTTTACACTTCATGATTTTATTTTTATTGTTCAATCATAGTTTCATAAATCTTTATAAACAAGAGTTGAGAATGTAAGAAAAATAAATAAGATAATTTATTTTGAAGATAAATTTTTAATTAAAATAAATTAAACAATTAATAGTTGTTTAGTTCCAATTTCTTTATTAAAACTTTTTTGAAAAATTTACATTAAGTCGACAATTTAATTATTAAATTTTATTAACTAGTTATAAATTAATGCAAAATTAAGTTAAAAGGGCTGAATTTAAGTTATGCAGAAATGTATCTTTAAGCAAAATAGAATTATAAGTTATAACACACACACAGTTATAATGCAATGCTACCAATGGGACCAGAAAACATTTTACAGTGTTCCTCAACATTAAAACAAAAATGCGTTCAAGAAAACTGCATCCACATAAGAAATTTCACAGAAATTTGTTAAATAACTGTTTTAAATTAAACTTATTAGTACTTTGATTTAAATTAATGGTTTGCTATCATGTTTATTAACCAATTTCAAGGTAGAAATAAAATTCGTTAGACATAAAATAAGGCTGCAAAACTCTCTCAGTGTAAAAAGGGTGGTTATAAGAAGAAAAAGTTTATGAAGTCCTGAGCAAAGAAACTAGTATCAATCAGCTTAACACTCAAAATCATTAAAAATATAAAACAAATCCAGGTTACCTCTATCATACTCTTGAAATAAATAAGTTTCAACAATTGCTTCATTTGATTCATCAGATGAGCCTTTCTTCCCCTTTTTTGAAGAACTCCCATCTAATAAATAATAAGTTATAACATCTACCATAGAAAAATAAAGCATCCTATAGCCATTTGTTGACCTCATGATTAAGAGACAAAGCATAATGGAACAAATAAAAGATATTGTTTAAGAATGATTTTTAATAAAAATTAATTTCATAATTATTTCAGTATTTCTAAAATGAATTTCGCTACATGCAGATATGTAATGAATGAAAAATATTTCAATCAACGATTTATAATTTTGGATTACAACTGAATGGCCTATGATATGTTGAAATAAATTCATAAAACAAACCAAGACATTTGCTTTGCACATCAAGTTTTTTTCCTTATGATATGAAAATTAAGTCATTCATTTTATTGTAAAAGTTTTCACCTCTAACATACAGCAAATGGCAATGCTAAATAACCATTCTACAGCATTTAATATTCAGTTTTTACATCAAATATATAGTTACCTAACTTTCATATAGTTTATTTTTATACTAAACAAATGTTTCATTTAATTTTCCAAAGCCTTATACACACACTTTAAATACTGAATGAATGGAATCCCCCCATAAAGTGGATTTTGATAATCTTTAAGTTAACAGATATGTTTTAATAGTGCAGTTTTCTGCCACTGTGGTTGTTTATTTATTTATATGAATTTAATTACAATATTATGATTTAGATTCTTCTTAAAGCTATCCTTAAGTCTAACAATCTTTACTTAATTATTCAAAGAAAGAAAATACAACAGCACAGAGAAATTACATTTTAAAATAGCAAACGAAAAATAAATAAAGTCACATTACATCTGGCGCACACAAAATGCAGCGGTCAATGTCAAGAATACCACATACAACAAAGTAACTGAACAAGTGAAAACATGACTAAAGCGAATTAAATTAATTAATTCGCTTTAGTTCAGTTACTTGTTGTTGTATGTTGTATTGGTTAAATTTTACTCTACGGTGCCCACTTACTTCGTTCCTCTTAGGATCGCCAACACTTTGCCGCCAAGAATGGAGAGGAGAGAACATTTGTTTTGGTTGCGCAATGATGATTTTAACGAGCGAGATGGGCACATGCGTTGAAATTTATCTTTTCATCGGTGTTTTGCGCATGGCACAATATTACGATTCATTTTGATTGGTTTGTTCCGTCGATCTGTTTCATGTGATTGGTCAATTCAATCGAATTTGTTTTGTCGGTTTGATTTTTGTCTGATTTTATCATTTTGTTACGTGCGCTTCATACAGCTGTTATTGATTATGGCATTGGTTCCCTTTCAACCTCCCATCAGCTTCAGACAGTGGAAGCCAAAGTTGTTTTCCAGTGGTGTGTGGATCAGGGATTGATAGCAAGCGGATGCCAGTGTCCTAAGTGTAAACAGCAATTGGGCAATTGAAATAGGTATGTGAAGTTTTAATTACACTTTTCTCATTTTTGAATATTTTCATTCACTTTAGTTTCAGAACTCTGTATGTTATTCTGCGTTTTCGCTTCTCAATGAATAAGCGAAGCTACTAGTGTCCCACTAGTGCAGAAAGCGAAGCCGCAGATGTTTTTTTAAGTTAAAAAAATTGCCCGGTACATGTTTGAAATGCCGAAGGCATTGCGTGCTCAATCGCTCCTTTTCAAATGAAGCATGCGCAGTAGAGCAATGAAAAGCGCACTGCACATCCAAAACAGGCTTTGGCAACAGCAAATGAAATTGCACCAAGAAAAATTGGCAAGAAGCAAGTGGGCACCGTAGAGTAAAAGTTTACTGCTGTATTTACTTAATTATGTTTCACAAATATGTGACCAGAAAAATTAATAATTTATTACAATTCAAGTAACAGAGTAAAATGATAAACACAATAAGTTTAAAATATCAAAAATTAACAGCAACACTTAACAGTAGCAGTAATCATCAATACTAACCAGATGTATCAGTTTCTGATTTGTCATTGACTAGATGTTTTTCTTTTTCAGCATCATTTTTTAATGACTTTTTCAATTTCTCATCAGTCTCAATGCTATTCATATTTTCATTTTTCATCACTTGCAAACGTTCTTGCTGATTGTTTAACCACTGGCTTCTTTTCCGATCAGCTAATTCTTTTTCTTCTGCAGGTAAAAACAGTAAATATATTTCAAATGCTTAGAACAAATAAAATTAATTTAAGTCAGATCCAGATTGTACTCAAGTAGAATTACCATTAAACAACACATTTTCAAAAATTTTTACTTCTGTTTCAACAAATAAACCTGTGCTTCCAGACATTTAAAGAAAAAAATCTATAAATATTGATAAGAAATTTGGCATATCCAGCAAAAAAATAGTAAAAAAATCAAAGCATATGATTTATATCAATGCTGGTCTTAACTCAGCATTATAATCTCACTAAAATTAGCAACATATTTCAATAATAAAAATAACCAATTAAAATCTTTATAAGAAATAAAAATAAGAAATATCTTTCAAATACTTTCAAAGAATTTTCAACATATTTCAAGTTCTTTCTTTAATTATTTCTTGTATATGTTGTTAATTTAAGCAAACATGGTTTTAGAACTTAAAATAATAATAATATAGTTTAATGATATTAATAAACTATACATGAATACTAAAATCTATTAAATGATTTTATATTGTTAAAATCTTTTTTTTTTTTTTTTTTTTTTTTTTTGTCTTTTTATATAAGAATAAATTTTTCAGTAGATCTGAAAGTCGACATAAATGTCCTGCAGATTACTTATAATTTTTTTATAAATAATAACCAAAAGAGGAATTATTCATGTTCAAAATATGAAGTTCTGAAAAACAAATTGGTATAAATAACATATTGCTAAATCATTGTGTGGATAACTAGGTGAAAGCAAGTAAGTTAAATTAGATCCAGAGGTTTATAAACTTCCAAGCAAGATTAATTATGAGAACAAATATTAATTCAAACTGCTTCTTGCCACCATTTTTCCTAATTTAGATACAAATTTGTTTCATTTACAAACTCTTTTTACAAAAATTTCAACATTTAAAAATGACTTTGTTCATTAGAGCCACACACACAGCATACGGAGAGAGTACAATAACTAAATTAAAGATTAAGTATTTTTTCATAAAAATTACAGAATTAATTTTTTTTTCCTTGAATGGGAAAAAAGACCCTACATTTCATATAATGTAGGTTATTAATGTTCAAAACATTACAAAGAATTAAAAAGAAAATTTTTTTAAAAAAACTGTTTGCAAATAGCTTCTCTTATGAAATACATCATCTGAAAACACAACTTCAAAAAAAAATTCTTGTCTTTTCTTTCCTAGCAACTAAATACAAAAACAATTTATGGCAAATTCTTTTCTGGTTAATCCAATTTCTGCCAACCGAGTTTTAAATTTTCTCGTATTATTAATTAACCACATCAAGACAAAATCATGGATTTAGGTCAGAATTCAGTTAAGAAAGATATAAGCAACTAAAGAAACAAAAATTCCAATGGATGTTACTGAATATAGCTAAAATGATCCTAGATATTCTTTATAACAAATTCAGTATGATTATTTCATTCTCTAAAAACCTATTCAGGACTGGTCAGAAATCAATCAAAAATAAATAATTATATAAGATATTTAATTAGAATAAAAATGGTCCTATCTATTGCACTAATAGCAAAAATTTT